>DF359554.1:1267-39216 GCA_000787875.1 Solanum virginianum
TCTTGGCGATGCTTCAGCCAGGAAGAGTAGTCCTTTCCTTTCTTGCACTCAATAAAATCAGCCAAGTCATCAAAATCAGGGACTTCTCCAGCTTGCAATCTGCACTTAAGAAATATCTTTCCATTGATTGTTTCCTCCGTCTCCTCTTCCGTTGCTTCAACATCTTCTTTGTTATAAAGCTCAGAGGTGCTTATTGCTGAGCTATCTCCCTTCCTTCTGTGTTTATCAGTTAGAGAATAAGGTAAGCAGGAGGGGGTGTGAGCTAAGCATGAATAAGATCATAATGAAGTACAAAAATATAACCTGCAACAGCTAGAACTTCAATTTTTAAAACATAAAAGTACTAGAAGTTCAGTATAAATTTCCAAAAGACTAAACAACTCTTAGAAAGGCACAGGATTAAATATTAAGTGCTAACATGACTAACACATAGTCTGAACAACTAAGTATCTCCTATATAGGTCTTTTTCTTCCATTGTGCCCTACCTTTGGCTAACTCTGCATGGATCCCAAGAAATTGTAGGTTCTTCGAGACAATTTTCCTCCAAGTGACTTGTTATAGGTATTTTTCAAGTGACTTTAGGTCTACTTCTTCCCTCTTACACTTCCACTGACCAAGATTTTACATCTACAGACAGGTGCATCTACGATTGATGCAGACATGACTATACCATCTCAAGCGACCTTCTATCACTTTATCCTCGATGTGTGGTACTTGAACTTTCTCGCGAATGTGGTCATTTCTAATCTTGTATGATTTTGTATAATTCATTTTAGCATCTGTATCCCTACAACACCCATATGGTGGATGTGGACTTGAACAGCCCAACATTCATTCTGTGTAATATCCAGTATAATACTAGCTTGGTACCATAATACCAGCAAAAATTACAGCTAGATGTACAAAAGATAAAAATTCAACCTAAACGCATGTCATCAGTTTCATATTGTAGTGGTCTTCGGCTATTTTTTACCTTGGATTCCCACTATATCTACATTTATGGGGCAAATATCCCGTGGGATTAAGTTGTTTCATAGTAACACGACTTTTGAGAAAGCTAATTCTATACTATATGATGATCTCAATATCACTTTTAAATTAGTCTCTCATCCACATTTGTGTTTTCCGTAGTTAATTGGCTTTTCACTGATTGAAGGTTCTAGCTCTTATAGAAAAATAAGTCCTAAGAAAGTTAATTTGAATAAAAGATTTCTAGTTCATGACAGAAAAACTACTCATATAATCCTAATAAATAAAAGTATTAAAAATTAGAAAGAAAATTTCAGCACATGTTTGTTGTCAGAAAAGATTATCTGTTCACGAAAATAGATGAAATCACATTAAAGCTAACACACCAACATTTCTATAGCAATATCAGTTTTCCACAGAAAATAATGCTAGAGAAAATAAGGAATTGCTTAGTGTTATAGTAGTATCGGTTTTCCACAGAAAATAATGCTAGAGAAAAAAATGAACGGCCATGTTTTATAAGTGTCAGAGAATATAAGGAATATGATCAACACACAAGTTGGGTATCAAAAGGCAGGATTGAATCTACTTCTATATACCAGAAGATCTAATCTAATGGCAATATAGGTAAGAGTGATTTTGGGACAGAAAGCGTGGATTATATGTCCATAAACCTTAGGTCCAACAGAGGGACATAAATGTTAATTTCACTTGAATAATTAAAGTCAAGAAGAAGGGTTAAAAGCTGGTCAGTACGCACGCAAGCTTGAGAGAATATTCAAAGAATGTGAGGCTTCAAAACACAACATACAAACACAAGTCTTTATGCCAACAAAGTTGGCCAGATTTCATGAAAATGCAGATTTAGTACCAGCAAATGAAGTAAGCAAACATATGGCCAAAAGCGCATAAATGATACATAGTGATGGTACTATATCAGTACCTTGAACTTGAACGCAGGGTCCTTGCCTTCTGAAACTTTGATGCAACCACAAGACTAGCATTCTTGTCCACTACAGCCTGTATTATGTACTAACAGCTTAAAATACAGTAATATAGGCCATATATTCTTTCAAGAGCCAAAAGGAATTAAAGCTGACCTCCTGGATTCTAACAGCAGATGAAAAGGAGTCTGGAGTTGGATCAACTAGTGTCTGGAATATATCCAAATTACCTTCTTCAAAGATGAATAAATTCAGTAGAGCTGTAAGAGTAAACAAACAAACTTTTGCTAAACAATCAAGCCTCTTAAAGAAACTGAATGAAAGCAATCCTGAAAAATGCAGAAACATCATCTTGGAAACTTTATGCTTCTCAGAGTCTTTTTCCATCATTTGCTGTGATAAATTGTGGACTGAACTGTATATGCTGAGCTCTCTAAAACAGTCTATTATTCCCAAGATAGAATTGTATTCCCCACAGGATGAAAAATCTTTCAAGGTTTTTGGACAACCAGAATTCAAGTTGCATCTGAGGCACCAGACAACTTGTAACAAGGAAGAGCTCATTAACTTCAGTGTAGAAACCAGAAGACAAATATCTTCCAGACTTTCATCCACAATTGCATTCTCCTTGAAACTGTCCGAAGCTCTTAATAGTAGGCAACTTAAGGTGGACATAATCTCATCTTGGCAGGAGTTGTCTAAAAGATACAGACTCTCTTTGACGAATGTTACACAGGAACTTATCAGGTCAGATTTCATTTCAAAAAAAAGTTTAAGAAAGTGAGATTGTGATGAATTCTCAAACTTCAAAATTAAATTATTGATCTCCTTTCTTGTGCTTGCTAATATACACGATTCAAAAAGGGGATGAATGCCCTTCCATTCCGCACCTTTGGAAGAAGAACGACTAACAAATGAAGACTGACAGTCAATTTGCAACAGGGACATATGTTTCATGTACAAAGCTACTGATTTTTCAAACAGTGAGAGAAAGAATTTGAGAGGTCTGTGATTTCTCTTAAGGTTTTGAATATCCACCAGCAAAAAGCTGGCCTCGTAAATCGTTGAAATCAGTTGTGCTTGCATTAGTTTGGGAGAAGAAAGAATGATGGGGTTGAGAAGCAACGATATGGCCGCAGATAGACTCAATTCATGAGCTTTTACTGAGGATTTGAAATATTCATTGTTTACCAAAAATAATCTGTTAAGATGATCTCCAGACCTATGTTCATCAGACCATGATATTAAGAAGTACCTAGATAAAACTTCCATTACTATTCCTATGTCTCCCTGACCAGAATGAGGTGCAAATAAAATTTCGGCAGAAGAAGCTATAGAATCAATAAGTTTAAAGTACTGTCTCAACTGTCCATGCACCATAAGCTCATCCACGAAAACCTGCCAACACATTTCCAATAGTAAGGGGTAAATTACAGCAGATCTCCTAAGTACACAACATGAGGCAAGGTAAACAGTGAATTACAAGATGTACAACAGAAAGACAAATAAAGAAAGAGAACCAGAAACCTAACAAAAATTGATGGATGCCACTGATAAACACAAATATCTTATAGATCTAATTAAGGTGCTGGCAATACGTGTACCTCATACACTCCAAAAAGAAACAGATATTTTGAGGTGAAAGAACTTCTCTTAAAAACACTGAGAAAGTCCATGACTGTTTAAGAAGAAGTTTTGCATCATATGCATGCTGATTTGTGTACTCATGCCTATCATTGACAGAAGACAGCGCCTACCCATTTTCCTCTTTCACGCCCTCTCTATCCCTGATGAAACAACCTGGCATGAAACTTATTTAACATGGAAGTAGTGTTGTGAAAAGGCACGCTTAAAGCACACTTAAGCCCTAAATCGAGGCTCAAAACGTGTTGAACACTTAGCCTCGCCTTACGTGCGCTTCAGTGTCATCATCAAAGTTCTAAGACATATTTTTGTTTGCCAATGAGCTTCTTCTGAAGAGGTGAGGCCAAAAAATTGATATCTCACTTTATCTTAATCTTGTTTCAATTTATTTGTTCATATATTTGTCATACATGTTAATACTTATTAGTCTTAGACTAAACATATATATTTGTATTCTTTTCTCCCTTTGCGCCTTTTTTCATTAAAGCCCGCGCTTTATTTGCACTTAAAGCACCAACAGACCTTAGAGCCTTTTTGTGCTTTTACCCTTGACAACACTGCATGGGAGTGTTGAGTAGTTTCAGTACAGTATAATAACAATTTTTAAACTGAATGGGGATAAAGGTTGTGCACTTCTCTCCAATATCTCCACACTCATTCAGTTCTCAACCAGATTTTGCATATACAAGTTTCTGAGAAATCGTGCTCAGGATACTTCTTCTTTGAGGTGTAATATAATAAATCCAGTGTCGTAAGGTGCAGCCTGCATCGTCAAGCTTTTAGCTAAGACATGTCACTGAATTAAGTAAAAACACCCTATAACACTAGTGAGGACCCTACACCCTCATTTGCTCATCAGTCATTAGGGATTTAATCAGTCATCAATTCCTTACCTCCCTATTGTAGTGCTAGTGATAAAGCAAGTGAAGACACACTGAGTCCCTCACTCACTCAGACCTTATTAATGGTCAATATATTCTATTTTGACAGACTCGGAAGCATAAGATTTTTTTCATGAGCAGATATCGAGCGCCTTATACCAACCAACAAGGGATAAATAAGCAAATTACCTCAAATGTCGCACACAAGAAAGAAGTGTGAAGATCAGAAGGCTCAAAGAAATGTAGGGATGCAACAATGTCCTCTGTGGATGTTGTTCTGCAATCGTTATCCTCAGATGTGCATGCATGAGAAACTGATTTTTGAAAAGTAATGTCCATCCTATTTCGTGTTGCAAATGTGTTTATTGAACATAATTTTCGGAGCAACACCAAAAGGACCTTCCCTTTTTCTAAAAGAAGATTATGTTGGGACACAAGCAAGGTCAAAGTGACCATACAACACCTCAGCAGCAAATAAAAAGTTTCAGCATCTTTGGACACATTCTGCTGCAAAATACCTTGTCTCTGATCATTCACAGATGTATCACGGGGAACACAGGACAAATGGTCAAACCGCTCGCACATTTCTTCAAATAATATACCAGAGAGAGTCTCTACATCTTTTGATGAAGCCTTAAACACATTGTGATCAACTTCCATGTTGAAATCATCAAAATCAAGGTTATATGTTGGACTTTGTAGTGAGTTCAAGGAGAAATGGACAAGCAGACAATACAAACTTTTCAACACAGGTAACTTCACACCCTGCAAGATGGTAGAATGGGGCACAATAAATTAGAGGCAAAAGAGAAAAATGAAATAATATATCAATTGTGGATTAGTTAGTCAAAACATCTTTCTATCGAGCGTTTTAAAGAATACTTTAAGAGAAACACTCAAAAAGGCAACAGTGTGCATTTAATTCAGCAAATTCAAAGACTCCCAGTAGTCCCAAAAATTAGTTGTACTTGGAAATTAACTGAAGACTTGATTTTCACATTGCTTCACCTTTAATTCCAATTTTACTAGTTTGTTCTCATCCCATACTGTATCAATTTTTTCTGGATAGGCCATTTGCAAGATGCATATTTTTTTTTCTTTTTTCCCCTATGATGTATGTAGTGTTTGTGTATATTCACACCCATTCCATATTCCTGAGAGCTTTTCCACTTTTCCCTCCAATTTCTCTTGGGAGTAGAAAAATTGCCAATGAATCTTTACTAGATTTGTCGTTTTGCTGTTAAAAATAGTTAAGATGGCGATAACCAACAATGCTAAGGGATCCAACATTCGTTCATAGAACAATAATAAGAAAACAAGCTTGTGTCCATTTTCCATCTTAAGCCGATATTACATAAACTGAAGACAAAAAAGATATAAACTTCTCATAAACCGTGAAAGCATCCAAAAAACTTCAATTTTAAACTTCAAATAGAAAATTCAACACTCTACAAAATCCGAATATAAAGTATCTCTAATGTTTCTACCAAAAAATACAAGCAAGCTAAATCGAACTGGTCTGCAGCAAATTTTGAATGAGTTCACTATGCAGTCCATAACTTTGTCAAGCTATTTTGGCTTAAAAGCACCTAAAAATAATTCAGTCCAAACAGGCTCTGCATCTCAATTAATCCCACAAAATTGACTATTTCCTCAACAAATCTAATCAACAAGGAATAAAGATAAAGAATACAAATGTATGCTGCAAAGAAGCTAACAAAGAATACAGATGTATGCTGCAAAGAAGCTAAGTAACCAAGTCACAAATACATTGAACTAAAAATTAGAAAACTAAACAGTTCATCAAACAAACAAACAAAAATTACCAACATGGGCGAGCTTAAAATGAGCTAAAAAAATTGTTAAGTGCAAAAAATACATAAAATTTTCTCAAAGGAATAATCTTGATCTCCCAGCCCAACCCCCCAAAACCCTAGCCACTTCCAGATACCCACAATCCCTTCCCCCCAAAAAAGTAAGAGGAAAACTAAAACACAGACAACCCCTGTAAACAGGGCTAACCAAGAAATAGAAGAGAAAGAATATGAAACTAAAGCACCTGTGGAGTTTGAAGGACTGTGATAAGATGCTGGAAAATGCCAGAATCATCAGAACCTGTGTTTCGTTTTTTGAAGTGGTTGCAGTTCTTGGATTTTCTCTTAGAACCCATCAAAACTAAGCAGAAATCAGTGGTAGAATCCGAACAATGTCACCTAAGACAAGGGAGGATTTTGGCGAGTTGTGATTAATGGCGCGTAAAATTTACGTTTTTGACTCTTTTACATAGAGAATACGTTATAGTTGAACTATTTTTAATAAAAATACACTATGCGTACTCGCGCCGAATAATAATAAAATATTATTTATAAATATTTTATATTATTGCTTCTTATATTTTATCCAACATGTTGAAATATATTGTTGTTTTAAAATCTTCATCTATCATATTATTTTTTAATAAAATCTATCTTATCTCTCCTTATACTCTACCTCACCTTCACCCCATCTCACCCTCAATCCCTCGTAATCATATATGTATAAATAAAGATAATGTAACATGTTTTAAAGTGTTAATATTTACTTTTATTGTTTTATCACTTAGAATAATATAATTACCAAGTTCTATTCTTAATATAAAATAAATCTATTTTATTGTTCACATCTCTTTAGTTAAAATTTATAGATAATAATATGTGTATCCTCCACTTATTTCATTATATTTTAAAAATATTATTTTTGCACCTCCCTCCCCTTCGTATATTTTTCTATTATATTTTAATTATTTTCCCTAATTTGTCCATGCTCAATTTTTTTTATTGTGTGTTACACATAATAAGCAAATGCTTTTTCTTATTTCTTACTTCAACATATAAAATATTGAGTTTAAATTTAAGTTACTTAATATTAAATTTCTTTATTTATATAAAAGTAAATTATAGATAATTATATGTGTATCTTCTATTATTTATTTTACTAATTCCTTATTTCTTTTATTTTGTCTTAATTGTTTTTATATGTCTTTAATTAAAGATTAGTTTATTTTTTCTAATTTTTATTTAATTAAAGTTTACTGCTGACATTATTTCTTTCAACTTTTTCATTCTACTAATTTCTTTCTTCTTTTATTTTGGCTATTTTTGTGTCTTTAATTAAAATTATTTTATTTTATTTATTTATCATAGACACATACTAAGAGAAGCAATCCTATTTATTTTTAACTTTTTTTTTTCATTTTGTGTTTTTTCTAAAGAAAAGATGGTCATATATTAGTTTCTTTTACTATCTTATCTTTATCTCATAATTAATGTTATTTACATGATTTTTTTTAAAATCATTTTTTCCTTTTATTTATGCCAGTAATAGTTTATTATAACCTTATAAGAATTGTACATATATTTTTACAGAATTTGATATGTCTTTTTTTTTTTTTAAGTTTTAGATCATTTCTTCTACTAAAAAATTTATATTTATATGTAATAATAAAACTAAAATAGAAAATATGATGTGACATCCCATTTTATATTTATGTATTTTTTTTCAATTTTTTAAAAAATGTTCTTCTTATATACATGGTAATATTATATCTATATATGATTTTTATCATGTATAAACATAGTAATATTTAATTTGAAATTACATTTTAATTTTTACCATTTATACACAAAGTAGTTTAAATAGTATTCCTCTATTTCTCATTTTTTTTAACTTTTATTTTTAAAAGTTTAATGTATTTGCTAATTCCATTATCTTTAATCTCTTAATTAAAATATTTTATTAGCATATTTATTAATTTTGTTGTCCTAAAATTGCCAAGTGATTTTTCAATAGTTTGTCACTTGGCTTAACCATATTGCAGACTACTCTCCTTCATTATATACTAGTATACATACCCGCGCGATGCGCGGATAATAGTAAATTATTATTTATAAGTATTTTATATTATTGTGAAATCTTATCTAACATGTTGAAAGATATTATGTTTTAAAATGTTCAACTATCATATTATTTCTCAATGAAATATATCGCGTCTCTCTATACACTCCATCCCACCCTCAATCCCTAATAATCAAATATGTATAAATAAAGATAATGTAACATGTTTTAAATTATTTATATTGGCTTTTATTAGCTTATACTTAGCATAGTATAATTACCAAATTCTATTTTAAATTAATATAAACAAATCTATTTTATTGTTCACATCTCTTTAATTAAAATTTATAGACAATAATATGTGAATCATCTACTTATTTTATTATATTTTAAAAATATTATTTTGCACCCCTCCCCCCACTCTTCGTATATTCTTTCTACTATATTTTAATTATTTATTCATAGTTTGTCGGTGTTCAATTTTTTCTTTTTATTATGTGTGTTACACATAATAAGAAAATGACTTTTCTTAGTTTTTATTTCAATATATAAAATGCTACGTTTAAATTTAAGTTACTTAATATTAAATTGAGTTCTTTATTTATAAAGTAAAATTTATAGACAATAATATGTGTATCATCTGTTATTTATTTTACTAATTCCTTTTTTTCTTTTTGTTATTTTGTTTGAATTATTTTTATGTATTTTTAATTAAAAATTATCTATTTATTCCATTTTTTTTATTAAAGTTTACTACTGACATTATTTATTCTAATTTTTTTATTCTACTAATTTCTTTCTTCTTTTATTTTGGCTATTTTTGTGTCTTTAATTAAAGTTGTGTTATTTTATTTTATTTATTTATTATACATACACACAAAGAAAAGAAATTCTATTTATTTTTAATTTTTTTCATTTTGTCTTTTTTTTATTTTAAAAATGATCATATTTAATTTCTTTCATCATCAATGTTATTAATTTCTTTTAATTTCTTACCTTTTTCTCATAATTAATGTTATTTATATAATTTTTTAAAATTAATTTTGTTTTCTTTTATTTATGTCAGTAAATAGTTATTATAACCTTATAAGAATTGCACATATATTTTGACAAAATTTGATTAGCCCTTTTTGTTTTTTAAAGTTTTAGGTCATTTCTTATACTAAAGATTTATATTTATATGTAATAATAAAACTAAAATAGAAAATGTGATGTGACATCCTTTTTGATATTTATGTATTTTTTTAATTTTAAAGAATGTTCTTCTTATATACATGGTAATATTATATCTATATATGATTTTTATCATGTATATATATGGTAATTTTTAATTTGCAATTATATTTTAATTTTTACCATTTATACATATGGTATTTTAAATAATATTCCTCTATTTCTCATCTTTCTTTTCTTTTTTTACTTTTATTTTTAAAAGTCTAATGTATTTGCTAATTTAATTATTTTTACTCTCTTAATTAAAATATTTTATTACCATGTTTATTAATTTTGTTGTCCTAAAATTGTCAAGTGACTTTTTAATAGCTTGTCACTTTGCTTAACCACATTGCAAACTACTCTCCTTTATTATATGTATAGATTAGATAGGCATTGCTCGTGCTGAGGACGGGCCCAACATATTAATTTTTTGTGTAATTTTTTTTGATAAATACGACTAAAATAATTAGACTTAGCTCGGGCAAAGACCCTCATGCTACCACAGCAGAACATATTAATTAGATTAAACTCAGTCAAACGCCTCCATACTAATACAACAGAAGATGTCATATTTGTATGCAATCTGCGAAATAAATTGCAAGAACACTTATCTATCTCGTTATTCATATATAATAAGATTCTTTCATCTGTAATATGTGTATAAGTACATTTGAATTCATCATTTTCTATAGGAAAAATGATCAAAAATACCTTTGAATTATTTGAAATAGAGATATATACCCTCCGTTATGTCTTGGTTCAAAAATACCCTTCGTTATATTTTTGGCTAAAAAATGTCCATCTGTTAAATTTCTGGCTAAACAATACCTCTCATTCTAACATAAATGAAAAAGGGTCAAAAATACCCCTTAACTATTACAAATGGAGCAAAAATATCCTTCGTTAATTTTTGGCTAAAAAATACACATCCGTTAAAATTTTAAAGTTATTATTTAAAGTATTCCTTTTTCATTGAAAAATTCAACCTCAACTCATTTTTAAATCAATTTTTGTCAGACTTTGAGTAGTCCAGATTCTTACTATATATATATTTAAAAAAATTATAGTGCAAATGAATTATCTCTTGAAAATGATAACTTATATTAATTATGTTACATTGCTAACATGAACACAACAATTTCTATACAAGCTTATCCAAGAAGAAAACTTCTTAGGTAAATGGAGCTTCACGTATGGACTGATCATGTGCAACTTTTATCCACATAATATGCATTGTCATTTTCGTTAGAGAGGATTTCTTTTAGCAAAATTTTAAAGGAGGGGTATTTTTGAATCAAAATCTTACCTAGAGCTATTTTTGCTCCATTTCTAATAGCTCATGGGTATTTTTAATCTTTTTTTGTTTTCATTAGAGAAAGCGGTATTTTTGAGCCAAAACTTTAATAAACGTAACCACGGGGGTGGGGGGGGAGGGGGGGAGGATATTTATGCTCCGTTTCAAATAGTTCAGGGGTATTTTAACCTTTTTCCCTTTCCTATAAATAAGAGTTGTAGTCATCAACTTAGCAGACACCTTTTTTTTTATCATTCTAGAAATCATCATATGAAGAAATATAAGATGAATATTTATAAAAGGGAAGCAAATAATAATTAATTAAAATATTGAAATGGATACCAAACTATTATAAAGTATCGTAAGACACAACACAATATTATTTTTCTAACGTAACAATGGAGGAGGAGGATTAACAATGCTTTACTAATTGCAAAACATACTGCTAAAAACTATGATATGTAAAACCAATAAGAATTTCAAATATTGATTGAAATTACCAATCAAAAAAGATGACCCAATTGTAGAAAGTGAGGTATAAATACCTTGCACCTAAAAATATTCCAACCATTGAAAACTCAAAAAATGCTTAAAGCTTGCACTATAACTCTTTTAGTTTCTATATAATCTATGAATCAAAAAGAAAATATAAAAATTAAGCGTTTTATGTGATTTAAAAAATATAAAGATTAAGCCTTACATGTGATAAAGCTCCGTAGATGAGTAGATTCATATCTAATTCTAAAATTTTCCTGATAAGCCAACTCACCATTACGCATAATTAAGAGCTGATCACTATTACAAAGAAAATGAAGTAGGTACATGATTTAGCTGAAATAAAAAAAATATTGTAAATAAAAAAATAAAGAAAATAGAAGTAGGTACATGAGATTTTAGCTGAAATAACAAGAATGAGATATTTATTATAGACAATAATTTCTAGAATTGAGTTGTGTGTAAATGTCTTATTTTTATTTTTTTAATTTTATTTTTTATAATAGAAATTTTGATTGAGCAAATCAGTAGATATTTTATATAGATATTTTATCATTTACCCTTGTATGATAAGCATAATTATAATATCTTTCTTTTCTTCTTTTTTTTTAAAAAAAAATTTTTTTGGGATAGAAATTTGGAGTAAGAAAATCAATAGATATTTTATATAACTATTAATCATTTACCCTTGAATGATGCACATAATTACAAATCTGTCATTGGTCATCCATGGGTTGACTTTTCTATATATTAGAAATATAGATTTGCCATGGCCTAATCTGACAGGAATGGATAAAATCCATATAAGCATATGCTATAGAGATGATCTATGATATATAATAGAGTTATAAAATAATAAATAAGAGGAATAATTGACATGAGTTGCATATATATAACATAGGCATAACATTGAGTAAACTGAACAAGAACTATACAATTTTATGATGTTTCGAAAGCCTTTAAGAGTTTAAAAACTGGTATAGTTGATCTAGACAATATCTCAACATACCCAACTAACAACATGTACATAATTTATAAGGCACTAGACATAGATAGAATACATATGAAGCTCATACAAAGACTAACAAAAGAAGTTGATAAAGAATGCATGCTATCATGTGAACCTAATCATGTGACGGTTTATGCTCCTACCTATCCCTGATGTAGTACCCATCTGAAGTGGCTTCCTTGTGGTGCTGAAGAAACTGACTAAGATTTATTATCCCTAATGTTCTATTTCTCCATAGGACAATCCTTCCAAAAGTGCCCCATCTAACCATATCTAAAACAACCATTTGCGCCCACAAGACACTCTCCTGGATGAGATCTGCCGCACTTACCAAAAACTGGATAACGAGTCAATCCTTGAGCTAGACTCCCCTGTGACTGGTTGCCCTGAACTCTATGGCTCTATGATCCCTACTCATTCCTAACCCTCGATGCAGGTGCACTAGCAGATGAAGGTGCTAGTCCAGATGTCCTAGGCTGAAAGGATGAATGATTGGCACTTTCAACCCTCTTCTTACCTATCTCCTAGCTTGATGTCTTGGCCCTCTTGTTTCTGAACTCCTCCCTATCCTGCATCTTCTCCTCCTCCACTTGCTTCACATAAGTCACTAAACGAGCTATGTTTATATCCCCAATTAGCATAATATTTGTTCCCTCTCTCAATTATTTGAGAGAGCCTTGATACAAATAGATCCATCCTAGTATGCATATTTACCACCATAGTCGAAGCATAACGAGATGGCTGAGTGAATTTGAGGTTGTATTCCCGCACACTCATAGCTTCCTTCTTTAGATTCAGAAACTCCCTCACATTAGCTTGCCTCAACTCTCTAGGAAAGTAATGTCCCAGAAATGCCTCCTCGAACACTGCCCAACTCAAAGCTGGCGCCCCTTCTACTCTACGTCCCTTCCACTGATCAAACTAGAGTCTAGCTACTCCCTTAAGCTAGTAAGCAGCCAACTCAACTCGCTCTGCATCACCTATTTGCATAACCTGAAATACTTTTTGGAGCTCCTCAATGAAGTTCACAGGATCCTCCTTCACATCAGATCTCGTGAACTCAAGTGGGTTCATCCTCAGAAATTCAAGAACCCTGGTGGTATCTGAACTATCATGTCTGTAATCTCTATGTCAACCTCCCTGTGTAGTGACTGCCAGTGCCAAAGCCTGGATGGCCTAGCGGAGCTCAGCATTAGAGATATCTGCTTGCAGTGGCTGCTCAACAGGCATAGCTGGACCTCTATGTCCTTCAAGAATTGGTGGATTAAGCTAGTTTGTATTCTGCCCAACTGGACGTCCTCTACCCATGGTTGGTCTGGTGGCTCTACATGGAGGCATGATCTGAAAAATAAGGTATGAACATACGAATTAGAATGGACTAAACAGAGGTAAACTCTGAAGTACGAAAATGAATAACAACTAACACTTCCTAATGCCCTGTAGCCTCCCTATTATGGATGTGGCGTGCTTCACACTAGTTATACGGACTTTACTAGACACAGTTCCATAGACACCCTAGGACACTTGAACTCTAGGTTCTGATACTAAGTTTGTCACGACCCGAGTCTATACCCTAGTTGTGGCCGACACCCAGAACCATTTCTGGTTCCAAGCGAACCATTTGGCATGACTACTTTACTCAGCGGAAGACTTAAATAATAAATGATAGGCTTATATATGATATGCTAAAGAGAATACAATAGTCTGAAGAACTAAGCAAGGGAAGTATCCCAATAACTGAAAAATAAGAACCCCCATGATAGGCTCACGGTAACCATAACTGAAAAGAAATGCTAAGACATAAATAAAGACTCTAAAGCCTCTGGTTGGTAAGAGGCCTCACCGATGGCTGAAGAAAATACTGGTCCTCAATCGGAGCGTCTGCTGAGGGACTCTGTCACCTGCTTCTATATCATAAAATGATGCAGGTCCAAAGGATGTCAATACCTGGAACGTACGAGCATGTAATATAACAAAAATCAAGAACTTAGGATAGGGACTATACTTAAAAGTAGCTAAAACATGTCTCAAAGTAGGGCAACATAAGTAATAAATAAAGTACATATTGAAAGTAAAAACATATGTTGAAACTCTATATGTAAGAATTATTTTACTTTGGCTTTGAGAGTTTTTCTAATTGACAACCATCATTATGAGCTTCGTGATGATGTAGTGTCTTGCCGACGCTGCCAGAGCCATCCCATATGTTGCCAGGGTAAGGGTCGAAAACTAGGGAAGCAGATCCATCCCAAAACTGGGCCATCTTAGTGGCAATGAGGAGCAGTACTTTTGGTACAATCCTATCCTATGCCATCTATGTAGTTTATGAGTTCAAGTTATTATTACTCTCACTCATATCGATGCTTAATACTACTCCTAAAATAACTTTCATGATGCTCACAACTTTAAGAGTAAAGATTCTCAAAATGCCCTTTTAATCTTTTGAGACATAAACCAACTTTAGCTTTTCTTGAACTTTTCTCATCTCTTTTTCTTTGACTGAAAGTTGTATCAATACAATGTGTATCAAAAGCATAATTTTATTACTCAGCTATCTTTTAAATATAGAAACTTTAAGTACTTCTTAAACTCAACTCAAAATTATAGACATATAGCTTTTTATGAAATACATAGGGTTCTTACAAATGCAATAATAACCATGTAATCTTGTCTCAATAACTTATTTCAGTAGTGAAATCAGTAAAGACCATAATTTTTATCAAGAAAGATACATGAACAAGTGTTTCAATGAAAATAACTAGTAATGGAGCAATCTTGATCTGAACTTATAAACTTGATCTTGGGTAGAGACTAGTAGTTAAAGATACTAAAACAAAGGTAGGATAACTTTTAGAGGGCCTTATATCCCTGGGAAATTAGTTTCTTGAATAATTTGAAGACGGTTATTGAAAACCTTAGCTTTTGCCCTTTTGAAACTACGTTATGAGTTTGGAGAGTGTTTGAGTGTTAATGAATTGGAGAGTCATATTTTGGGATTTAATTAAGTGAAAACTAACAGGTTTAGGCTTAAAAGAGTGAGAAAAGATGAAAGTTCCCTTCTTTAAAAATTGCAAAAGCCGTCCACAAAACCCCTTTCTACGGGCCGTGGAATTATGAGTCGTACCTCGTCTCATGGATCAGGGTGTCACAAAAGTCGAGCAACTAAAACTGTAGTATTTGATCCAGGAAACATGCAGTACGACTCGTATAAAACTTACGGGCCATAGATCCCTTCATAGGAAGACCTCATACTTAGACAGATTTTTGGTTTCCCAGGGCCTCCACCTATGAGACTTACTTACGGGGGGCCGTATGAAAAAGTACGACTCGTCTTCTAATTTGTAAGTCAAATTCCAGAGTTCTTCAATTTTTCACTTTCATTGGGCACCTTCCATGATGCCATCTATGACTCGTAGATTGGCTCGTGAAACTTGACCATCAGTAAATCTTCATTCTTTCAATTTTTCCCAAGCCAAGAAACATGAGGGGTTTTACAAGTTACCCTTGCGATGACGGACCTTTGTCCCCATGATTGCGATGAAGGGCAGGAGTTACCCTTTGAAATATAAACCTGGTCCCCATAATCACGATGAAGGGTTTGGGTTCCTCTTTGCAATCACAGACCTCATCCCCGCATTCACGATGAAGACTTACAACTATTATTTGATTTGGTTCAACCCGATTTTCATCCTCATTTCCTAAGTTTCAACCTCTATATCTTGTTCCAGGAGTCCAAGTTGGACTATACAAAGCTCTAACTTGAAGAAAATTTTGAGAGGAATCCTTTGGTGAGCTTAACATTGGAATTGGAAGCTTTGTTTCAGGCAAAATGCTACTTTCGTTGCTGATTTTGGGATTTTTAAATTGATTTTTATGCAAATTTTAGAAAGTGATATCTTAGCCATTTTAGCCCAGTTTTTAGCGATTCAAGAGTCTAACTTGTGTGGAATTTTATAAGGAACGTGTTGGTAGGTTAAAGTTTGAATATGAGTCTTCGTTTGAGGTGAAATTATGAATTTAGCTGCTGATTTCAAAATTTTTGAAATTTTCAGATTAGATTTTTGGAGAAATTTGGCAGTTGATAATATGGGCATTTGATGTCCATTTTTAGTGATTCTTAGGTTCACATTGTGGAGGTTTTTGCAAGGATCATTGTGTGGTCGAAAACTACATTAGAGGTTTTGTTGGAGGTAATTTTCAGAATTCACTATTGTCCATTTTCTTAAAATTCCTTATCTTATAAAATTATTGTTTGATCCTAATTCTGTCATTTTAAGCCTTGAATTGTGCCTCATTTTGTGATATTGGTCCTCGGTTATGTTTTGAATCTTTTCATGGAGTTGATTTTGAAATTACCAGCGTGGGTTCCACAATTTCATTTTTGATACAATTTTGAGTCCGCCTCTAAAAATTGCATTCTTTATGTCAAAACATTTATTTTTTTGTGTAGATTAATAATTTGAGAGCATAGCAACAATTGCAGGTGATTTAGGCGCGAATAGCTATCGTGAAGTGTATTTGAAGTGTGCATGATTAGCTTCGAGGTAGGTAGCGGCTCACGTTAAGCTCTTTGTGATAATTGCCTTGTACCCCTCCCTGTTTCCTTCTTTCTTATTTCCATGACCATTGGTCGAGCCTTAGTGTAGGTTATGCTTTAGGGGACCTTAGCTATGGTTGTGTTAGGAATCATTTTAGGGTGTTTTTAGTCCTATATAGGGATCTCTTAGTTAGCCTTAGATTAGGTTAAACCTTAGGCTAGCGAAGTTTCATTTAGACTTTGATTTAGGGTGGTAGTTGTGTTACTTCGTAAATAGGCGTGTGTTATACTTTGGGGAAGAGTGTGGTTGGACATAAAATAAGATTAAGCCTTAATGCGTGGTGGTGGATTCTTGTAGTGGCTATAGTTAGTTTTGGCTTTCTATAGGGTTTATCAGCGATAATAAGTTAAGCTAGTGACCGAGTTTTTGGGTAGACTACCATAGCTGTAGGATAGCTTGCTAGTGCTTTGTTTTAGGATGGAAAACATGATTTAGGGTGAGTTTTCTCAGGATATGGAGTATTTGTCTTAGATTTAGAGATTTTGAGAGGCTTATTATGGCTATAGATTATTTTAGTTGGCTAAGTTATGGACTCGGTATTGGCGTTGGTCATTGGGGCAGTTTCTGCCTCTTGGCGTTGTGATCAAGTCACTTGGAACTCCATAGCTGTATCCATAGTTTTTAGTCTATGATGTTTCCATAGAGTTAGGCTCTTTACCTATATTCTTGGGTTGTTACCAATGGTTGGGCCCAAGGCCTTGACGTTGGAGCAGTTGGACCTCAGGTTAGTCCTCTCAGCCTTCGCCTCCATAGTGGTGCATGTTTGTTTTCTTTGATCTTATGTGACTTGTTTGAATGCTGGAGTGACATGCATTGCATATTCATGTATACTATTTTGTGGTACGATCCTAGCCATACATTAGTTCATCATTGTGCATAAAGAGTGAGAGGGATGGAATGGTTTTTCTGTACTACTGATAGGATACTATTTTGGAATGGTTGTATGGATAGATGGATATTAGATTTTTATTAGTTTTATCGGGATTCGTACCACATTGACCCCCTTCTTTGGACTTGATACTTTGAGGTATCTAGGACGTACGCATTTTTACTTGAGATTATAAGAGGCATTTGGGATGATCTCGGTGTTTATTATTTTACTAGCCGACACATCGATACCATTTTTACATTGGCTACTGTTATTCCTCTAGAATCACCAACAGAGATGATTATTATAATAAGTCTTGGTGTGGGCCTAGGCAATTCATATGGGTGTCCCGAGCCCCCGTGGCTCTTCATGTTGAGGAGATGGGATTCATAGGTCCTACCTTACTAGCTGGGCTGAGGTAGGTTGTACGACACTTATGTTGATGGGGCGGAGAGGTATCGTGCACTGCATTCACATGCATTATCATCCCAGTACATTATTTGTTGTGTGGTCTCCCTGGTAGTATGGTATGCCAGTTAGGGTTCTATTTGTTGCTTGTACTGCTATCCCAGTACATTATTTGTTGTGTGGTCTCCCTGGTAGTATGGTATGCCGGTTAGGGTTCTATTTGTTGCTTGTACTGCTGGCAATATAGGACGCCAATTGGATTTGTTTGATTATATCCGTACTATCTCACTGTTGTGTTGTAGGGATTTGGTTATCATGGTAAGTATAGTAGTTCCCTCCGAGTTGATAATTGTGCTAAAATTGATAATCATGGTAGGTGTAATTATTCACCATGTTGTTTTTGGGTATGTGCCAAATTTGGTTAGTCGAGCTAGTACCTAGGTTGTTGGATTAGTCCAGACCCTGTAGCTATTTTATTGTTATTGCCAAGTTTTCATCATAACCTTCTTTTAATGCTAACATATGGTTGACCTGATCCTCCTAGGTACGTTCCCATATTTTTCTATTTATCTTGTATATTTTATCGCTTGTTAGTTTTGACTGTTATTCTGTACTTGCGCTTTACATACTTATTATTTGTAATATTTACACTTGCTTTATCTGCGAAGCTTTGTCAGTCTATGCCTACTAAGTACCATTTGTTTGGTACTCATACACACTTCTGTCTTCTATTGATTGCCGATCGTGTAGAGCTAGTTCAGAATTTATGGAGATCTTAATGAGCTCCTGGCGTCTAGAGTTACTGATTTCCATCTTATTACTTCTAGACTTATCTTTATTTTGTATTCAGAGATAACTATTTTGATGTTCTATTTGAAAAGCCTTGTACTCTTATTTTATGTATTAGTAGCTCAAATATTAATTGATGCTAGGTCTTGGGGTTGGCTTCCATATGTTCTTTTTCTTCAGCTTTGTGTGTGTACATATATAATTATACTTAGTAGGGTTATCTTCCACTGGATAGCCCTTTGCCTATGGTTCTGGGTTACGAGTTAGGGTTACCTACTGGCGGGTTGGGTTAGGTGCCATCATGACTTAAGAAATCAAATCGTGACAGCCAAGGTATAAACATGGAAATGACAGTTCCAAAGAAACAAAGCATTTTAGACGGTTCAACATTTCCCTATGTGACTATTCATAAAGGAAAAATAACTTTTCATCTCTTTTCTTGTCAAAAAGAGGTATAAATATTTTGAAAAACTCCAATATGAAAAACGCTCTCAAAATAAAAAGAAAACGAAGAGCGTATTATCATAAAAATAGATTTTCAAGTGAACATATTGAGTACAATTGTACACTAGACATTAACAAGACCACTCTCTCTATTATTGTAAAAGAGTTAGTATCTAAGGCATAGTGACTTTTCAACATCTTTACCGAGACTATCTCCCAAAGACTTGGCATTAGAGAGTTCATCTTTGCAAGAGGATGCATAATCTTTAGTCTCTAGGTCAAATAATTCAATTTGTTCAATTAACAAAAGAGGAAGTGTTGTTGATTTCCTTGCCAGTGTTAAGAAACCCATGTCTGATGGCCACCAAGGTCTGAAGCCTCACTTGTTAATTAAGCATCACAAAGTCCTTCAAAATCAAATCGTTTAGTCCAACACTTAATTTTCTTTATTTGATTTGAGGCAGAAGATCTCATTTCAAAGAAGATCCCCCTCTCCCCCATAGGTGAGGCAAATTTGATTTTCTTGGAGGAATTTATCTCTTGAACCACAATCCTCTATTCAAGAACAAATTCCCTCTCCACAAGATCTTCTATAATGATAGTTAGCTCAACATTTTCTTCTTAACCAAAAATACCACACCATTCAAGTGGTTAGACTCTATGTTATGATCATCTATCTAGATTGTGACTGTGGCAGGCTCGACCTTTTGAGGCTTTGGTTGTGAAACTATAAAGGACCGAGGTCTCATTATTTCTCAGTCAGTCTTATTCGGTGATCAATTCTCTTTGAATTTTCTTGCACTTCCACTTTAAAACTTCTTTCTCCTTGAACATTCATTGTAGCCTTTTCGTAGACAAAGAAGTTTAAATAGAAAGGAATGATAAGGAAAAATATGAATGAACACATACCTTGGTAGAAACATTAGCACTATTATTCAAAAGGCATGTAGTGGAAGCCTTTTTCATCCTTCGCTAATCTTTTGATGAGACTATGGTTTTTTGATAATCAACCACTTTTACTAGTCTCGATAAACAACTAACTTCATCAAAGATAAATAATATAATGGATAACCTTTATAATGGATCACACATAAGAGATAAGTAAGGTCCCAAAAAGGCATAAAGGTGGATAGTTCAGGGTGACATATGCTATCCAAAGGCTATGAGATCCTTAGAAGAAGACACACCTTGTACTTTAAAAAACATAGATTTTTTTTGGATCAGAAGTTATCCTCTTGTCGGGGAATGCCTCTTTTCTTGGAGAGCAAAGACATCTTGACCTCATAATATTCGGAGTGATCCAACTAGGGCACTTAAAGATAGAGGGGACAGAAGGACATATAAGTTATTAGAGGCATAACAAATCACAATTTAGGAATAAGGGAAGTTCAAGTATGAGAGTTGGCCCAAGCTACCTTTTCAAACTCATAAAATAATAGGTTGATCTCATCCAAGATTGGGACCAGGTCACTAGTACTCAGTATTTTCAAAAGATACTCATTCTCTAAGTCTTTATCATTAGAATCTCCTAACAATACGATAACTTTGGGTATCCTTGAGGATGGTCCTACTATCTTATCCACAAGAGCCTCGAGGAGTTCCACTTCACTATTCTTCCTCTTAAAAGAATAGGATACTATAATGATCCGACCTAGGGGCCTAGTCATCACATGATAAACGAGATACCTGAAGGCATCCCATCCAATATATCTTAAATATCTTAAGCATTCATTGGCATAAAACTTAAAAAAATATGGAAATTAAAATGAGGGAAGGTCTATGGGCATTTTATGACAATGTAACAATATCAAAAAGCATGAATGATCAACATATGTTTGTCCATAAAGCATTCTAACTACTACATAGATGGATGGAACGACAATATTTGGTTTTCATCAAATAGAAAAGACTATTGTTTAACAAAATAGAAAGTAAAAGCCTCAAAAGGGTAACATATACATCGTCTCAAAAGAAAATACATGCTAGAATAGAAAATCATAGAGTCCTGAACTAAGGGCTCACCACAATAAAAGTACTAGTCTTAACGCCAAAAACTAGCCATGAGCCGATGGAGGAGTACTGTCCCTACATTGTTAAATCATGAAGGCAAAATGTGCGTTAGTACATTGGAAGGTACTATGTATGTGAGATACAATGCTGTGCATGAAATTATAATGCCATCATTCATAGGAAAACATATACAAATAAGGTAGTGAAAATACTTAATGAAAACTTAAGCATAAGCAAGGAATATTGCTCAGAATGAATGAGAATAATGCATAAAAGGATCACATGTAGTGGAATCATATCATAGAATCACAAACTTGTGGAAGAAGACCTTAACCAACATATAAGACCATATGAGCTACTACATGGAATCCAATATAACTTCCTATGTTGGCACGGGGAAACCACTTGCCGGGTGAAATTTTATCAATTTAGTATGCATCTTTGTAACATAAATGACCTACATGGATCCACTAGCGCAGCCTAAAAGGGGCTCCTATGGTGGAACATAGTTAATGCGATGAAGGTTTGCTGCTAAGATTTCCTTACTGAACCCCACCCCAATGAAATATTTGGTGCTAAGTCATCTCATAGAATCTTTTAAATATAGTTTAGTCAAATTATAAAACTTAGAATCATAAGTAGCAAACCATAAGAGTAGCTCGAACTTAAAGAACCACCAAGTGAGTATTATCCTTTCATCTTGGGGACCTTCTTAAACATCTTTAGGAAAATTGTTAATATGCTTATATCTTTGACAAATCATAACTTTAAAACTTAACTTTAATGCCTTAATTATCATCATAAATCATGTAAAACTTCTCTTGAAACTAGGTGGGCTTGACTTTTAAATGAAACAATCATAAATCACCAATACATAGATTATGATGCAAAACAACCCACACTTCATCATTAGCAAACCTCATCATTGGGGTCATCATCAATAATATAAATATATGTAAATACTTAGTAAAACTTCATGGGGTAATAATTGAAGTCATTTAATAACATAATATACCATGAAGTCATCATAAACATCCAAATTAACTTGAAAGAGCTTAAAGAAAAGGTAAATTACATTATGAAGGACTTTGTGGGTGAAAGAAGACCCACAAATCAAACTCATATACCTTGGTAAACTTAGGAGAACTGAACTTGAAGCCTTTGGGAAGATCCTTAAAACCCTAGCCCTTTTGGCCTTGCCTTCTGAGAAAAAAATGTCTTAGGGAATTTTAGGAATTAGAAGAATGAAGAGAATAGGGATTCCTTAGGGTTTAAGCTCGGTCTGATTAGGCCTCTTTAGATCCCAAATGATATAGTTTAGGAAAAGAATTTGAGAAAATCATAAAACTGCCCTTTATTAAAATTACCGAATTTAACCTACGAAGCCCCCCCCTCCCAATTACAGGCTATGGTTTAAACCACAGACTATAGTCCCTGTCTATCCTATTAACTTTTTGAAAACTCTTAAAACTGATTTGTTGATCACAAAACTATGACACCATTCTATGATTCGTCCTTTGATCTACCACTCATGGTTGGACTCGTAGAGTCCATCCACACTTAGCTATTTTTCTCATTTTCTTGGACTTAATTTATGAAGTAAATATATGTGACATGGATCGGGCTACGGATAGTGTTATTAATTCATAGGTTACTTTCCAGTAAACTCCAAATTTTCTTTATGTTAAGGCCCTCATCCACGAGCCTATCTATGGTGCTTCATCTTTTCTTCGAGCCATTTTTGGGTGTGTGGGTTACCCCACACTTAGAAACCTTTTTCCTTTCCTGAAGTTCATGTTTAAAGACCTACCTATGGGCTGTAACTCTATAGATGAGCCATAAGTCACCTTTGTAAACTGACCCCAGGTGACTTTTCTATCAAACTTTTCTACAACCTCAGGCTCCTAAACTGGGGGTCGTTACACTATCTCCCTCTAAAGTATGTTCCTCTCCGAATGTACTTAAAGGTAGGATCTAAGAAGTATATGATCAGCTAACAACCCAACATGCATGCAAAACAGCAATTTAAGCATCATCTCATAAAATTTTCAAAATCTACTTTCAAAACATGTCTCAAAACAGGCCATAAACATAAGAATAAGTGTATACATCATGTAAATCTAAAATGCAAAGAATTGGAGGTTTTAGGAAGAACTTCTTAATACCTTATGCTTGAGTAGAGTGGAATTGATATGGGTTACACTTTATCATGTCCTCTTTCACTTCCCATGTAGCACCCTCAACTTGTTGATTTCTCTAAAGTATTTTGACAGATGCAACTTCTTTGTTCCTTAGGTTTTTTAGTTATCAGTCTAGAATCTCAATCGATACCTCTTCATAACTCAAATCCTCTTCAATGTTCACATCATGCAAGGAACTATAGAGTGTGGATCATCTATGAACTTTATCAACATCGACATATGAAAAATCGGATGGATCAAATGCATTTCATTAGGTAAGTCCAACTCATATGCCTCCTTTCCCACTCTTCTCACCACTTGGTAATGCCCGACATACCTAGGGCTTAGTCCCTCTTCTTACTAAACCGGATCACACCTTTCATAGGAAAAATCTTCAAGTAGATCCAATCACCAACTTGGAATTCAAGGTCCCTTCTCCTAACATAAGAGTAGGACTTCTGTCAACTTTGAGCCATTTGAAACTTTTTCCTTCTGCTTTTAATTTTCTTCATAGCATTCATGACTAAGTCTGGTCTAATTAATGCCACCTCACCAACTTAAAACCATATAATGGGTGATCTACACCATCTACCATACAATACCTCAAACAGTGCCATCCCAATGCTTGCATGATAACTATTGTTGTAGGTGAACTTGACAGTGGAAAATACTCATCCCAACTTTCCTTAAACTCCAACAGAAAAGCCCTCAAAATATCCTCCAAAGTGAGAATAGTGCCCCGTCAGTTTGGGGATGAAAAATGGTACTCAACTTCACCTTAGTACCAAGTTTTTTTTTGAAAGATCTCTAAAAATGAGAGGTGATATGCTGCTAAGATATAGAATTTTTGATGCTTAAAACTTAGGATTTTATGTGGTCAATGAGATATTTATGGATTTTATGTGTTTTTGTGTTTACATTTGGAGGATTACAGGTTGGCCATGATTTAGGGCAAGATTATAGAAGTTGCTGATTTTTGATAATTTACGAGACCCTCTATGGATCATAGAGCATTCTACGAGTCATAGAGGAGGTCTCACGACAAATTCCAGTGAGGTATGATTTCTGAAGACTAACTCAACGAGATATGCATACAAGTCGTAGAGTATTCTACGAGTCATATAGATAGGTTTCGTGAAAATTTTCAGTGAAGGACAATTTGATGAAGTTGAAGTCTACGAACATGAAGTATGAGATGTAAATCACTTTATGAGTCATTAAATAGTGTCGTAGAAGAGAATTCTAAAATCTTAGTAGCTGATTATGACACTCGGACTATGAGGTGTAAATCACACTATGAGTCATAGAGAGCTTTCGTAGAGTTTGCCGACCAGTTTTTCTAATTTATTTTGGACTTAATTGTAATTGCTATAAGTAGTACTTTTAGGTTATTTTTTAGAGGAGGATGCCGTTATTCAGAGTTTTTAGGGTTTGTACTTAGAGAACTCAATACTTGAGTGAGAAATACTTGTGCTTAAATTTGATCTTCAATCTTGTGATTCTCATTGATCTTGGATTTGCTTGATCTCAATTCAATTGTGCAAGTATTTAATTATGTTTTATCAATTCATAATTTATTCATCTATGCATAGCATGAGTAGCTTAATCCACAACTAGGGTTGTGGCAACCATAAAGAACTAACAAAGTAAACCCGGATAATTTACAATTCTTGGATTGGGTATATGAATATATTAATTAATTCTCTTCGTTTTGCATATTTTCTAGTGGTGGCCAATATTAAAACTCATCTAGTGTTACTGACTGGAACAAGGTAGTAATGAATAGAAAATAATTAACTAAGGATACGATTGATGTGTTTTCTTCTAATCAACCGAACTGGGCCAAGGGGAGGTTGTACTGGACTTATAGGTAATGGTTAGTAATGCACACTATGGAGATGGGTCAAGTCGTGAGGACTCAACTGGGGCCAAGGGAAGGTTGTACTAGGACTTATAGGTATGGTTAGTAATGCACACTATGGAGATGGGTCAAGTCGCATAGTGAAATTCGCCTCTCACCTTTGACAAATGGGCTTGGTGAACTTAAATTACCATCCTGCATGCTATACACTAGACAAGAATTGGGTTATCCGATGATACTAAGTTGGGGAATCGTGGGGAACAGAATACCTTAGTTGCTCTCTACTATTGATTGTCTCTCGTGATAGTTAGTTTAGTTTACTTTCTTATTAATTATTGCAAAACCTCCTCTTTGGGGAATTGATTCGGTGAACCACTCAGATTGCTTATTGGTGAATTTGTCTTGAGTCTACGTATTCCCTGTGGGTTCGACCCTAACCTTGGTTAGGTTTTATTTCTTGACAATGACCGCTTTATCTTCTAAAAAGAAGGTGTAACTTGGGTGACATCAAAAGGTAAATTGGACAATACGATCTAATGTGATGGACAATAGAATTCCATGCAACCTTACTAACTCTTGGATATACAAATGAGGATAGTCTTCAGCACTGAATATAGTCTTGAATGGTAAGAAGTGAGCCAACTTTGTCATGCAATGAACTATCACCCATATGGAGTCAAAATGCTTTTTGGTCCTTAGCAAACCCACTACGAAGTCCATATTGACATCTTCCCACTTCCAAGTAGGAATGTCAGTATGTTGAGCTAGGCCACCTAACCTTTGATGTTCACACTTAACTTGTTGACAATTAGCACACCTGGAAATAAATTAAGCAATGTCTTTCTTCATCCCATTCCACTAATAAATATCCCTCAAGTCTGTATACATCTTTATAGTACCAGGATGAATGGAATAGAAGGAGTTATGAGCTTCTTGCATTATCAACTTCTTTAATTCACTATCTTTTGGTTCACACAACCTCCCTTGACATCGATTTACCCCATCTCCCCCTTGTGAGAAGACTTCTATCTTTCCATCTTTCACTAAGGTTTTTGACTTAACCAAGGTGGGACTAAGGTCTTGCTTAGACTTGACCTCGGGAGATACTTATTCTTGATGGTGACCTTATTAAGTTACCGATAATATATACACATACGGAGAGACCCATCTTTCTTTCTTATAAACAAAATAGGAGGACCCCATAGAGACTGGCCAGGTCTAATGAAACCCTTCTCCAACAAATCCTTCAATTGCTCTTTTAGCTCCTTCAACTCAATGAGAGCCATTTTATATGGAGTAATTGAGATAGGATGAGTATTCGGTAGGAGATATATGCCAAAGTTTATTTTTCTTTTGGTAGGAACACTCAATAACTCATCTGAAAAGACATTGAGAAACTCATTCACATCAAGGATCGACTCAAGGGAAGGAACTTTAGAGGTAACATCTTTGACTCTTACTAAATGATAGATACACCCCTTGTAAATCATTTTTTGGGCTTGTAAGAATGAAATAAACTGACCTCTACACGAAGAGTTACTACCCTCCCATATGAGAATTGGCTCATTGGGAATTAAAACTTGACCCGACGGGTTTTAAAATAAATGGAAGAATAAGAAGCATGCAACCAATCCATCCCAAGAATAACATTGAAGTCTACCACAGAAAACTCACTAAGTCATAAGAGACCACTTTATGTAAGATAGAGACGGGACAATTTCTATAGACTTTTCGAGTAACAATGGACTCTCCTACGGGGTTACTTACTTCATAGGTCTCATGAAGGACCTCGGGACATGCATGGAATTTATTAGCAAGAAATGGAGTCAAAAATGACAAATTAGCTCCTAGGTCTAATAAGGCATATACATGAAACGACCTCAAAAAATGCCTGAAAATGTGCCTCAAAAGTGCCCAGAATCGTAATTTCTATATATCTGAAAATTCGTAAGTAATATCAAAAATCTAACTTCATATTCTTGTTCAGGGGGTCAAATTGAGTGGGAAATAGGTCTAACCCCAATTTTAGAGTAACCATAGTGAATTTTGAAATTTCAAAGTGGTGAAAAACAATGAGTAATACGCATTGCTGGTGCGACGCGCCAGTGTGTCAAAATTGCCAGTTTTGTTGAGTCGATCCAAGGCTTTTGGATCTTGGGCCTAAGTCCTCCCATGCGTGAAAATGCCTGTACTTAGCCTTATTTCACCCTCATATCATTCAAGACATTCCAAAATACTCTCTCAAACAATTAGATCATATTTCATCTCCAAATTTTAAGTCCCAAAACTTATCCGGATTCTAAGGTTCTCATTCAAGCTTTAAGTCTCCATCTCCAATTTTCTTCAAAAATTCTCAAAAAGCTAAGGTATGTGGGTTTCTTTCATGGGTTCCTTTCACCCATGATGCCCAAGCTTCTTTTTACTTAAAATTGCATGATTTAGAGTTGATTTACTCATGGGTTTTACTTATTATGAGATTCACTGCACACTATGTAGTGGTTTCATGAAATTATGATTGGTTTAGCATGTTTTGAGCTATCAATCTAAGATCTATTGTGAGATCTAATGAAGGATTTTAATGTATATTGCTTGAGAGTGTTACCAAGTATCTATTAATAATTTTACATTGGATTTTCTAGCATGATGACACTCCTGAATTGCATGGTTTTACACTAGCACTACACATCCGCCAAGTGTTTGATAAAATATCCGATTATGAGTTTCTTGAGGAATTGAAGGTCCAATGCATATCTTATGAGTTGAATGACTATATGATGATAAAAGGAATGTATTCATATGATATTATCTCTATAGTGTTGGGAATTGACCAAGTTTCACTCGGGGGGTTGTAGGCCCGGGTAACCTTGTTGAGGGGTTTGTACCTCGATCGCCTCACTTGGGAGGTAGTAGGCTCGTGCAACCATGTCGAGGGATTTGTACCTTGATAACCACGTTGGGGTTGAGGGGTTTGTGCCTCGATCGCCTCACTTGGGAGGTAGTAGGCTCGTGCAACCTTGTCGAGGGATTTGTACCTTGATAACCACGTTGGGGGATTTGTACTCCATCAACAATTTTAGGGGGTTTGTACCTCATCAACCTATTGAGGGGTTCATACCTCATTTGCCTCTCCAAAGGGGTGGTAGGCCTTGGATATTCACTTACAACAATCTCTCCTTACACATGTATTATGTTCTATATAAACATAATTTTACTTCAAGCATCATTCATACATGTCATATTGCTATATGCTCATCCATTGCTTATATTATACATTTTATTTATGGTGTTTATCACTTATTACATTACATCCTACATACTTAGTTCATTCAAATGTACTAACGCATACTCTATGATTATGCATTTTGACTATATTGGCTTATGTCTTGTTGCATTGCATCCTACATACTTAGTACATTCAAACGTACTAACAAATACTCTATGCCTATATGATGTCACTATGTAGGAACCGGAGCCCCACTTGATCCTCTTCCTCCATGTGGCTAGTACAACTTCTCTCAAGCTCTTTGGTGAGTCCTCCATTTCAAGGATGATACCAATGACAACATCTGGAGCCTCTTCAACCTCTTAGCGACCATAGAGAGCATAGAATTGATTGGTCCTTTGGGCACTTTGGACTTTCCCACCTTGGCCTTGGGGACTTGTATCTCCGCTTCTATATTCTCTAGCATAATGGCCGAGCTTCCCACACTTGAAGAAAGCATTGGACTTGGCTAGGCACTTTTCCTTGTGGAGTGTTCCAGACTTATGGCAACTTGCGCTTTGGGGCTTAGGAGCAACCCCTTTATTTTTAGTGGTCGGGGAAGAGTGTTTGTAGACCCTTTTCCACCTTGCTTTTGGCTACCTTAAAACTTGTGAACACCACTTCTTTGGTGAGAATAACTCCCATAATCGACTCGACCCTTTTAGACTCCCTTGACCTTTCTTGTAGCTTCTCCTCCTCTATTTGTTCCGCATAAGTCATCAATTAGGAGATATCCATCTCCGTCCCTGACATGGTCGTCTTACACTCTTTGGAGACTAAGTCAGAGATAACCTTCCTCATACAGGCCCTAGGATCCGCAACCATGAAGGGAACTGTCACAACCTAAGCCTAAGGCCTAGATGTGACATGGCGAATGGGAACTTGAAAGGACCCAAACAAGACTCTTAGCATATCAATCACACATCCTTAGTCGCGGAAACAAAGTAAACAACAACAAGAGATAATAAGAAAAAGGGGAAACAGGACTAAGGGAAGTCTTTGATATTATAAAAGCATAAAGAGTCAAGCCTTTAGCATAAATACATCATAATATTCCAACAACACCTCTAAACATAGAATGGAGCAGGGGCCAAGACATTTTCCGGGCTCATCCTCATAATATAAAATGTTCAACATAAAGAAGTCTTAGGAATAGCAAGAGAAGGTAGATAGTGTCCTCGAACTTGAGAACTCACTAGAGCTTATCTTCATAGAATCTCACTAGCCACGTGGAGGATGATCAAGAGGAGCTCCGGATCCTACATGGTGATATCGTGTAGACATAAAGTATGCATTAGTATGTTTGAATGTACTAAGTATGTAGGATGCAATGCAACAAGACATAAGCCAATACAATCAAAATGCATAATCATAGTCAATAGACAACATAATTTCAATATGGCATGCATGATCAATGCTTGAAGTAAAACATGCTTATAAATCATTCAACTTACATAGAATATGATAATGTGGGAAGAGAACTCAATCGACAAAGAATAAGACCAAGCTAGTTACAACTTGGAATCTCGATTATTACCCCTTATCGGTAAAGAGGTGGTCTACTTGCAAAGGTAAATCATACTTCACCTTACGGGAACATGACCCATTTTGTATGAAGTAACCCACCTTAAGGGAACATGACCCATTTTGGAAAGGATTTCAGGAGAAACTTCGCCTTATGGGAACATGATCTATTTCGGGAAAAATTCCAAGAGAGAGTGCACTAAATGGATCCACTAGTAAAGCCAGGGTAAAGTATACTCCTATGTTGGCACATAGTTTGAGAAAAGGAATATAAACCTAAGAAGATGGTCCATGCCATATCCAATCCATTGGTCCTATGCCTAATCCCACGGAATAATTGAAATAATCATACTTTAGCAATTTGTAGGAAACATGAAAACATGACATGAGTAGCTCTAAAACATCTTTAACCTCTAATGGTGAGCCTGACTTTAAAACATAAGAATAGATCATTATCAAAAATTACCCTTGCATTAATATCAAAGGTCCACAAAAGGTAAAATCTTTGAAAAAGGGCTTAATCCGACATTTACAACATTATAGATATTTTCATGAATTCAATATATTTTTGAAAGCCCAAAATCATCATAAAATCACTTGACTCGTAAATCATGTAATAGATCATTAATAACTTTAAGAATTCTTGAAAAGATTCCTTGACCTCTAATGGTGAGCCTAACTTTAAAACATAAGAATAGATCATCATCAAACATTACCCTAGCATTAAGATCAAAGGCCCATTTTATCAAACACTTGGTGGGTGTACAATGCTTGTTCAAAATCATGCAATTCAAGAGTGTAATAATATGAAAAAACTCAATGCAAATTAAACCACCAACATTTAGTAAAACCCTCATATAGAATACCTTGAAATTCATCATCAAATCTCATAATAGGTCATAGTTTTATAGCTCAAAACATGCATAGTCTTAATAGACAAAACCCTTTTATAGTACAAGCTTGAAATAGATAGTCATGTATAATAAATCAATATTTCATAAAACCCCAACATTATTTATACTCATAATCCATAATAGAAGATACCTATAGATAATAAAACTTGAAAACATGCAATTTTCATAAAAATAGAGATTAGGCTCCATGGGTGAAAGGACCCAATAGATGAAATCCACATACCTAAATTTGGGGATTCCTTGATGTAGACTTGAAGAGAATCTTGAAGCTTGAATAGAGTTCTCGAGATCCAGAATTATGCTTGAGACACTTGAATTTGGATAAAATATTTGGTTCAGTGTTAGAGAGGGTTTTGAGAGGGTCTTAAGTGATATAGAGTTGAAAAATGGCTAAGTATAGGTGTTTTCACGCATTAGTAAGCATGGGGTTATGACCCCAAGGCCCTTGGTCTGAAATGCAAAACAATGGAAAATAATAAACTGGTCTGTGTCAGTTTCGCAATGCGGACCCATCACACAGGCAACTCCAGCATTAATCCGCGCCCCTAGCGTGTCGCGACCAGGGAGCGTATGACTACTGGAAATTAAATTTTTGCAAAAATTAATTTTTGCTATGGGTCCTCAAAAATTGGGGTTATACCCATTTCCCACTCAATTTTGTTTTCTGATCAAGAATATGAAGTCAGATTTTCGATATCACGCATGGATTTTGAGATATATGAAAATTATGATTATGAGCATTTTCGAAGCACATTTTTGGGGTGTTTCAATATCTCCCCCTTGGGAACATTCATTCTCGAATGTCAAAGAAACATACATAAAAGAATAAGTCATGAAGATTTCTACCCGACATGAATGCAAGCAATGTATTTAAACATTATTTTCCAAAAGCCTCAAATAAGTATAAAAATCACCATAAACTTGTTGTTATTAGGAAAAATGACGTGTTTTTAAAAACTTTATTTAATACTTAATTGATTTAAGTAAAAACCAAATTCTCAAATTTAAAACAGAGTTGCCACTTAATTTTTAGGAAAAATCAAGAAAACCATTCAATCGTTTTAAAAAGACATAAACGGAAAAAATCCTTTTAAAATCCAAAGAAAAAGGTTTGAGTTCACATTTTCACTTCGAGAAGGTTTTACGCATTCGAAATGACCGCTAACATGTGGTTATCCCACGATTAGAAAATTTTGACTAACTTTTAAAAATTTAAATTAAAAGGGTTAAAAAAAAACCTAAAACAATTTTTTGAAAATTCTAACCACATTCTTTGACTAATTAACTAAAATGTGAAAAATGACATTTTATTTTTAAAAGATACTTAACTTATTTGAACAGAGAAAATTCTACAAGCATTCAAGAATAATTAAAAAATACTTTTCAAATAAAATAAAAATTAAACAATGGAAAATAACAAAAATGGTTTGACAATGTTGGGGAATTGAATTAGATTTTAAAAAAATTTAAATTAACGTTAGTGTTAGAACACAATAATATGCATCACAAACAAAGAAATGCACAATAAACAAGTCATAAAATGAAATTGGGCTTCAGTAGGCCCGATTCAAAACCTGTCCTAATTTCTACATGTTTGGGTCTGCCTGACCCTCAAAATTCTCTGGCCGCTGCTGCTCAAAAGAATAGTTTCCTGGCCCATTTCCTTCCTTTTCTGCATGCTCCTTGTAATATACACTAAGTGTATGTTGAGTGTATATAAACGTATACATGCTGATTGCTTGTATATTGTCTGTATCATACCCCCTGCAGCCTGCGAACTCTCTTTCCCTCTCTAAAATTCTGCTCGAAAGAGAAGTTTGGGCCTTTATGGCCCGAGGGAATGCAAATGCCGGGAAAGAGTCCATTTGGGACTCCAAAGTGATTCACATGTAAATAGAAGAAGGAAAAGAATTAATGCTAATTATCAATGACATTCTGATGAGCAAAAAGGACTACAGATTGAACATAGTGATGTGTCAAAAATAAATTCTACTAACAAATAGGCTAACCAGACTAACATGTATATTAGTTAGTAAGAAAAGGTAGTCAATACAAGATTTACACACTTCAAATGACAAGGAGTTCAAGATTAGATAAAGGAAAATAGATGAAACAAGACCATTTTCCTTTTTATTTTTCACATCAACAAACTTTGAGAGCCAACATGAATGAAAACTTTGTGAGAAAACAATGGCACTAGACGCATTTTATCATGTATTTAAGAAACGAAAATTATTTCAAGCAAATTTTGTTCTTGGAAACTTAAATGCCAATAGGGAAGATATTAACAACATACTTAACCACTATTCAGTAACCCAAAAGCACATTTTGATCCAGACGTAATAATGAAATAAAAGAGAGATTTTAACATACCAACGAAATGTATTCTAATGAACAAACAGACAACAGCTAAGGGCACCAATATCTTTGAAAATAAACTAAAACAGGGAATGACTTTAACCAGGAAACCAAAACTAAATGAAATTTGAAACTTGAGCATACACCTAAATAAACCAAATTCCAAACTTCCTTAAACAAGGACAAAGCAGATCACATCAGTAAAGTTGAAATTGGGTGTAGAACGTTGGAAATGACCCCAAATTTCAGGCATTATTGACAAGGATAAATCAGGACAACATAGAACTATTACAAATGACTTTGAAATAAAAACATTTCATCTATATTAGCATTTAACTTATGGACTAGACACCTTAAGAAATGTATTCCATCAATAACAAATTGAAGGAATGAACATGTAATGAGCAAAATTTTGGCAAAGAAAAATAATAAGAGACTTAGTCATGCTTTGTATCACAAGTTATTGCCAGTGTCTTTTTTTTTTTAAAAAAGATAATAATATTCCTGTATATAAACTAATGTCAAAGCATAACAGACTGGTCTTTACACTAATCAACTCATGCTACCAAGATATACCATAATTTGGAAACCCAGACTCAACTGAACCAGGGAAAAAAACAACATAACATATAGACTTTATTTAGGAGCATAATATTCAAGAAATTAACAACGGGTAAGAATATTATTTTAATAAGTCTTAGAATAATGGAATAAAATAGACTTAAAATAACAAGATCTCGCCTACAAATGCTCATACTAGGAGAATATGATTAACTCTTTTCGAAATCTTGAAAGAGAGGCGTCCCAAATCAGACAAAGACAACATACAATGACAACATACTTTGAGCCTGAAATAAGAGTCATGATTAGGAAATTTAACTTTTAACAAACAAGAATACAATCAAATGGTGATATGACAACATAATTGACTAAGAAACAAGAGCCAAATAAATCTATAACAGATGAGTCGTTCAGCTTACTAAACTAACTAACCTTACTGTAAATGGTAACACATAAAAATTAGCTACTACATTATGAATTAAACCATTTTTATCCTTTAAAAGTGTCGAAAAGAAAACATACATCGAAGTGGAGGTATCCTAGTTTATATTGGAGAAAAAATAGGGAACAAATTGACCTAACTTAGCTACACAATGACGCTAACTTAACCACATCAGATTCTAATCACGACGAGATGTAAACAAGAATAAAAGATATTTTCTTTATTTCCAGTAGTCTCCAATGGAAGGAACAGTGATATACATGTAAACGACTCGAAATTGACTATAAGTGTATAGAGCAGGTCTTATCAGCCAAGAGTAAGAACACAACCAAAAACATGCAAAATAAACATTTAGTAATTTCTAATGGTCAAACCAGGGCAAACTAACCCAAACATGCGAATAAATAACTAAACATAGAGTAGAAAAGGCAGAATAAGATGAGCATATTACCTTTTCTAGAGAAACAAACTAGGATGAGACAAACTTAGAGGAGAATTCCCACCATCGCTAAAAGAACCTCATATATGCTTTCCTGGTTTTGAAACCAACAATTTATGGCTTCGAAGTTGTATGAGCCTTTTGGGAATTAGCTTAAATATCAAAAAGGAATTTAGTGTTCTTGAGAGTAAAATATTTGTCCCCCAAATGATGAGGAAAAGGGGATATTTATAGCCCCAAATTAGGGTAAATGGGAGGGAAATCGCGGGGTAATTAAGAAAAAATTCAAAAACCAAATTCAAATTCTTGAGAGCTGAGATTTGGACATTGGATTACTACTTTACGCCACTTTTTTTGCTGGTCATCTCTGTTCTTTTATGCTGCTGGTCGCAACGTTATAGGGTTGACTGGAAAGCTGGGCTGGTTTGCATTAATTTGGGACTGGTTCGCTGGAGCTTTGCTGCTTCGCTGACCACATATTCATCTTTCGAAAAGCTCTTGGTACGGACTTTGAGAAATCGTGGCCGAACCTTAGTTTGGTTTCCTACATATCTCAAGTTACATGAGAATTCAAACCACTTGTAGTTCAAATGCTTGATTTTACGTATGATTTTGAAAGAATTCAAAAGCTATCCTAATATCGAATTATAGAGAAACTAGAATGCTTGGGAATGAGATTTTAAGAGCAAATGTTAGAATACAACCGAGTTTCAAAATTGAGCCCACCTACATATCCTTGAACTTAGGAATCAGACTGCTTGTAGTTCGATTCAATTGGTTGAAGAGGAAATCTCTTATTCTGAGATAATCTCTGGTTCAGGAGGAGTGACAAACAAATCAAATTATGAAAAAAGGCTTGCAACCTCTTAACCATAAATGTAGCGCGCTTCATACCCATAATTAAGAACTTATACTGACATAATTTTCAAAAACACTTAGTACATTGTTACTCGAATTGAAAAGATTGCTTTCGGTGAGAGTTGAAATCACTAGAATAAGAAGAAGAAAAATAACAGGCTCAAAGAAATACCTACATACCTTCTAATGGGGGTGCGGTTGGACCGTGGTGGGAGTCACTTCTTAGCTCGTGCCCAAAAAGTTTGACATTCCTCTTTAGACTATGTCCCAGTTCGCTGCTAAGAAATTTTTTTACGTTGTGCCGCATCCTATTTGATGACGTCCACACCTATGGTTTGTTTGAGAATTCATCCTTTCGGATGCTCTCGATAGAACTAAGACAAAAATTATTAGTGAAAACCATAACTTAAATATAAGAATAATATCTTTTACCATGTTCGACACATATTCTTCATTTCGACATGATGGATAATGAGTCGATATGATGCATCATAATGATGACTCTCTCGGCAATTGAAGATGCAATGACCCTCTTAGGCATGAATTTATAAAGTTGCAGCTTTGCGAGCATGAATAATTTAGTGAGATAAGAAATAAAAAATAAACTTATGAAAAATAGGTTTTGAGGTCAATGATTGATGAGGATGATACTTTTCAGCGATGATTAATGAAATGAGACCTTAAACCAAATGATTTATGAAGGTGAAGCTTTCAGCCTAAAGATTTATAATGATGTGACTTTTAAGTCAATGATTTGCAAAATAAGGCTTCTCGAGCCCATGATTCATGAAAATGATATCTTGAAAAAGATAATGCATTCTGGCAAGCGTTTGTTCAAATAAATTTGAAAGAATTAGTCCAGTGATCTAAAAGTAATTTAAGCATTTGTGCAGTGCAAAGCAAATGAAAGCCCTATGAAATACAGTATTTGAAAGCATTTGTGCAGTGCATTTAAATATGTCAGAAGACAATTGCGCAACGCGGTTAAAATATTTGAAAGTATTTGTGCAGTGCATTTGATCATATTTAAAGCATTCATCCAGTGCATTTGCATATGTAGGAAAGCACTTGTGTAATGCAGTTAAAAATATTTGAAAGCATTTATGTAGTGTATTTGAATATATTTAAGGCATTTATGTTGTGCATTTGCATATGTTGCAAAGTACCTCTGTAATGCAGTTAAAAATATTTGAAAGCATGTATGTAGTGTATTTGAATATATTTAAGGCATTTATGTTGTGCATTTGCATATGTTGCAAAGTACCTCTGTAATGCAGTTAAAATATTTGAAAGCATTTGTGCAGTGCATATGTATATATTATAAAGTAGCTGTGCAGTGTAGTTAACTATTTTGAAAGCATTCATGCAGTGCATTTTAAAATATTTAAAAGTGAATGCCTTAAGAGATAGGTAAAAAGAAATAGTCAAAAGCATCTATGTAGAGCAAGTGATAATTTTGTAAGTAATGCAAACCGATCGACGTATGATCCTTTCAAGGCTGTAAACATTAACAACTTCTTATTTTCTACTAATTCTAACAAGCCTACGCTCAAAGAATAATTATAAGTTTTGGGGGAGGTTGATTTGCATTGACTTTGGAGATCTGGATCTTCAAGCTTCTTTCTTCAAACTTTGATTGGACTTGTAGTCTCCGTATATTCTAAATCTCGGATGATGAATAATAAGATTGAATTTTTTATATACTTAGGAATACTATAACATATATAAATAAAGTACCAGAGCAGAAAAGGATTTTCTGCCAAACTTTGGACTGTGACATGTCGTGAAACATAGCGAACGTCCTTTTCTGGAATTTTCTTCCGGTTGACTATACACCCTTTCAATTTACTTGACATCTTCTTACAATAACACCCTCAAAACTGTCCTAATTTTACTAAAAGAGAGATACTAGCATCCAATGCGATGAGATCAAGCTTACTACCTTACCAAATACATTTTCTAAAAGCTAAAAAGAAAGGGTCGAACCCTCAGTGGGTTGCCTACATATTCGGAAGGAATCAGGCCATATGTAGTTTCTTACATAAGAATAAAAGGGGACATAAAAAATTTCTAATAAAGTGATCGAAGCCGATGTGGGTCGCCTACGT
>DF359554.1:39273-61637 GCA_000787875.1 Solanum virginianum
GAAGCCGATGTGGGTCGCCTACGTATCCCACCAGGGGAATCAGGTCAAAACGTAGTTCAAATTACACATAAATGGAATTTATTTACAAAAATATTACTAAAGACCAGACTTGATATGGGTTTCCTACGTATCCTGCCAAGGGAATCAGGTTGGAACATAGTTTTCCATATATAACAAATAGCATTACATAAAAATAAGATAAAAACTTCTAGACATAATATCTCTTAACCGCATCTGCATTGATTGATTTTGGCCGTATTTCACCATCTATTTCTGCTAAAATTAACACTCCTCCAGTTAGTACTCGGTGAACCATGTAAGACACTTGCCAATTGGGTGCAAACTTCCCTTTAGCTTCATCTTGGTGTGGGAATATTCGCTTCAATACCAATTTTCCTGGTTTATACGCCACAATTTTACCTTTTTACTGAAAGCTTTGGCCATTCTGTGTTGATATAGCTGTCCGTGACAAACTGCATTCATTCTCTTTTCATCAATAAGCATCAATTGTTCACATTAACTTCGTATCCATTCAGCCTGCTCAACTCAACTTCTTGGATAATAATCAAAGATGGAATCTCAATCTCCATTGGTAGTACTGCTTCAGTTCCATAAACCAAAAGATAGAGTGTTGCTCCAGTTGAAGTTCTAATGGTGGTACGATAACCAAGGAGCGCAAACGGCAAATTCTCATGCCAATACTTGTAATTATAAATCATCTTTCTCAATATTCTCTTGATGTTTTTGTTGGCTACTTCAACTGCTCCATTCATCTAAGGCTGGTAAGGAGTGGAATTGCAGTGAGTAATTTTAAACTTCTCACAAATATCTTGCATCAATCCACTATTCAAATTAGCTCCATTGTCTATTATAATTTATTCAAGAATTCCAAATCTACAAATAATGTTATTGCAGACAAAATTTGCCACCACCTTCTTTGTCACAGATTTGTATGAAGATACTTCCACCCATTTTGTGAAGTAATCAATAGCTACCAAGATGAACCTACTTCCATTTGACGCAGCTGGTTCAATGAGACCAATGATATCCATGTCCCAAGCTACGAATGGATAGGGAGAACTCATCATATTGAGCTCATTTGGTGGAACTCAAATCAAATTACCATGAATCTAACATTGATGATATTTCCTCATAAAACAAATGCAATCTATTTCCATGGTCATCCAAAAATAAACCCGCTCGCAGAATCTTCTTTGCCAAAGTAAAACTATTCATGTGTGGTCCACATATACCCCCATGTACTTCTTCGATCAACTTGCTCACCTTTTGAGAGTCAACACATCTTAGTAATCCTAAATCTGGAGTCCTGCTATAAAGGATTTCTCTACTTAGAAAAAAGTGATTTACGAGTCTCCGAAGTGTTCTCTTTTAAATACTACTTATGCCATCTGGATATTCTCCTTCTTTGACATACCTATTGATGTGATAGTACCAAGGTTCTCCATCTGATTCTTCATCTATATGAAAAAATAGGCCCGTTAATCTTTAACATTGATCTTGATCGAATCTATGTAATTCTTGTCTGGATGTCGAATCATAGTAGCCAAGGTTACTAAAGCACCTACAAATTCATTTTGAGCTCTAGGAATATGCCTGAATTCTATCTTAACAAATTTCTTGCAAAGTTCCTTCACGCATTACAAACACGGGAGTATCTTCACATTCTTAGTGCTCCATTCTCCTTGTACTTGGTGAATCAATAAATCTGAGTCACCTATGACCAACAGTTCTTGTACGTTCATATCAATATCCATTCCCAGTCCAAGAATAAAAGCCTCATATTCTGCCATGTTGTTAGTGCACAAAAACTTGAACTTTGCTGAGGTTTGATAGTGTTGACCTACTTTTGAGACCAACACTTCCCTAGTACCAACTCCTTTAGAGTTTGCAGCACCGTCGAAAAATATTCTCCATCTTAGATATCTATCCGGAATATCTTCTTTGATAAATAAAACCTCTTTATCCGGGAAATAATTTTTAAGAGGCTTATATTCTTCATCTATAGTATTTTTAGCAAGATGATCAGTCAGTACTTGTCCCTTGATGGTCTTTTAAGTGACATAGACAATGTCAAATTCACTTAGTAGAATCTGCCACTTGGCCAGGTTTCCAGTACGCATTGGCTTTTGAAAGATATACTTGAGCGGATCTATCCTTGATATGAGAAAAGTGGTATATGCACACAAGTAATGTCTTAACTTTTGTGCGACCCAAGTCAAGGCACAACAAGTGCATTCCAATAAAGTGTACTGAGCTTTGTAAGGTGTAAACTTTTTGCTCAAGTAATATATGGTCTGCTTCTTCCTCCCAATTTCATCATGTTGTCCCAGCACGTATCCAAATGCATTGTCTGACATAGATAAATATAGCAACAATGGTCTTCCAGGCTCTGGAGGCACCAAAACAGGCGGACTGGACAAATACTCCTTAATTCTATCAAAAGCTTGTTGATAATTTTCTGTCCATTTGGTAACAACATCTTTCTTTAGCAACTTGAAGATTGACTCACAAATTATAGTTGATTGTGCAATGAATCGACTGATGTAATTAAGGCGACCAAGAAAACTCATTACATCCTTTCGAATTTTTGGAGGAGGCAAGTCTTGAATAGCCCTTATCTTTGAAGGATCCAATTCTATTCCCTTTCTACTCACAATGAAACCCAATAATTTTTTGGTAGGGACACCAAATGCGCACTTTGAAGTATTCAATTTCAGATTGTATCGCCTTAACCTGTCGAAGAATTTCTTCAAATCCGCTATATGATCTTAGCTTTTTCATGACTTTATAATGACATCATCCACATAGACTTCAATCTCCTTATGAATCATGTCATGAAAAATGGTAGTCATAGCTCTCATGTATGTCACCCCTGCATTTTTGAGTCCAAAAGGCATTACCTGATAACAATACACCCCCAAGGTGTGATGAATGTTGTTTTCTTTGCATCTTCTTCATCCATGACAATCTGGTGGTAGCCTTCAAAGCAGTCAACAAATGACTGCAACTCGTGCTTAGCACAATTATCAATTATTATGTGAATATTTGTAATAGGGAAATCATCTTTTGGGCTGGCCTTGTTGAGATCTCGATAATTTACATATACTCTGATTTTCTCGTCTTTCTTCGGCATTGGCACTATGTTGGCCAACTAAGTGGGATACTTCGTGACTCGAATGACGTTGGCATCAAATTTCTTGGAGACTTCTTCCTTAACCTTTAGACTTAGATCTGGCTTGATCTTTCTTGTCTTTTGTTTTACTGGGGGGGGGCAAGATGGATCGGTTGGCAACTTGTGTGAAAGAATGTCCGTGCTTAGCGCTAGCATATCATTATAAGACCATGCAAACATATCTATGTATTGTCTCAATAGGTCGATGAGCTCTTTTCTTTGAGTTGGAGTCAAATGGACGTTGATTCTTGTTTCTCTTTTTGCTTCTGAATGTCCTAAATTTATTGTCTCAGTTTCATCTAAATTTTGCTTTTCCTTGTTCTCAAAATGTTCAAACTCTTTATTCAACTCTTCAGGTTGCACATCTTCGTATTCTGCAAAAACTTGTTTGCTACTTGATGTTCGTTCACTCATTTCATAACATGTCACATTCTTAATATTGGCAGTTTTAATAGTTTGCTTGCTGAAAGAGAGAAGAAGAATAAAATAAGCTTAATGACTTTAAGGACAAAATTCAAAGTTTGAAACAAAAAGTAGTTTTTTAACAAAATTTAAAGTAGAACATAGTTTAGTTTTGATATTTGAGCTTTCAAAAATGGAGGCAAAACACATAAAGTTCATAAACATGATCTAGGCCTCAATTTTGAATCATGTTGTTTAGATTCTAATACAATCATCTACCAAGATTCCCGAAGAGTCGGGGATGGGCTACAAGTCCAATTGTTTAAAGCATCTCCTGGCTTAACACTTCATATGGTAGGGGTCTTGGCGCAATCTTTCAAAATCATATTGCATTCTGCTTCTTCAATGAACAGGTTTTTGAGTCCTTCCATGAGTTTATCTTAAGTAGCTCTTTCTGATCCTTGTGTAACAGACGCCTTGAAAAATGGTTGATTCAAAGGTGGGATCGATTTTGGTAAAGGACTATCACTTATTCTTTTGGGATTAACCATCAGAGCTTCTTCAAAAGTAGGCTTGTACCCTAGACCAAAGGTATGTTTCTGACCAAGCAACTGAATGGGTTCTACTATTCCATCCAAATTCACTCCAAGGCCTTGATCGGGCATAAAATCATTCTTCAGTAGTTCCCAAGCCACCACCACAACCACAGATAATTTTTCCCTTTCAACTCGAGTAGAACACATAATCTCCCTAGTATGGAATACAGATCCATCCAGCTCTTCTAAGTTCTCAATCATGGGAATTGAGTTGTCAAGATATATTGAATTACTACCTTCCCCGTGAACAATAATTTCTTGATGATTCTTGACAAATTTTAATATCTGGTGTAAAGTAGAGGGGACTGCACCAGCCATGTAGATCTATGGTCTTCCGAGCAATAAATTGTAACTAGCAGATATGTACAACACTTGGAATTCCACAATAAACTCCTCAGGTCCAATTTGTAATGGCAAATCAATTTCTCCAATAGCTCCCCTTTGAGCCCCGTCAAAACCTCTAACCCTCACATGGCTTTCTCGAATTTTTCCAATATCAATCCCCAAAGCTTGACTTTAACCCTCACTAAAACAGGGAATGACTTTAACCAGGAAACCAAAGCTAAATGAAATTTGAAACTTTAGTATACACCTAAATTAACCAAATTCGAAACTTCCTTAAACAAGGACAAAGCAGATCACATCAGTAAAGTCGACATTGGGTGTAGAACATTGGAAATTACCCCAAATTTCAGGCATTATTGACAAGGATAAATCAAGACAACATAGAATCATTACAAATGACTTTGAAATAAAAACATTTCAACCAGATTAGAACTTAACCAGTGGACTAGACACCTTAATCAATGTATTCCATCAATAACAAACTAAAGGAATGAACATATAATAAGCAAAATTTTGGCAAAGAAAAATTATAAGAGACTTAGTCATACTTTGTATCACAAGTTACTGCCAGCGTCTTTTTTTTTTTATAAAAAAAGATAATAATATTCCCGTAGAAAAACTCATGCCAAAGAATAACAGACTAGTCTTTACACTAATTAACTCATGCTACCAAGATAATACCATAATTTGGAAATTCAGACTCGACTGAACCAGGAAAGAAAATAATATAACATATAGACTTTATTTAGGAGCATAATATTCAAGAAATTAATAACGGGTGAAAATATTATTTCAATAAGTCTTAGAATAATGGAACAAAATAGACTTAAAATAACAAGATCTCCCCTACAAATGATCATACTTGGAGAATAAGATTAACTCTTTTAGAAATCTTGAAAGAGAGGTATCCCAAATCAAACAAAGACAACATACAATGAAGACATATTTTGAGCCTGAAATAAAAGTCATGCTCAGGAAATCTAACTTTTAACAAATGAGAATACAATATCATGGTGATATGACAACATAATTGACTAATAAACAAGAGCCAAATAAATCCATAACAGATGAGTCTTTTACCTCACTAAACCAACTAACCTTACTGTAAATGGAAACACATAAAAATTAGCTACTACATTATGAATTAAACTATTTTTATCCTTTTAAAGTGCCGAAAAGAAAATAGACATCGAAGTAGAGGCATCCCAGTTCATATTGGAGCAAAATTTGGGGACAAATTGACCTAACTTAGCTACATAATGATGCCAACTTGATCACATCAGATTCTAATCACGATGAGATGTAAACAATAATAAAAGATATTTTCTCTACTTCCAGTAGTCTCCAATGCAATAGGAATAGTGATATACGTTTAAATAACTCAAACTTGACTATAAGTGTATAGAACAGGTCTTATCAGCCAAGAGTAAGAACACAACCAGAAAGATGTGAAATAAACATTCAGTAATTTCTAATGGGCAAACTAGGGCAAACTATCCCAAACATTCAATCCAAACACACGAATAAAAAACTAAACATAAAGCAGAAAAGAAAGAATAAGATGAGCATACTACCTTTTTCGAAGCAACAAACTGGGACAAGACAAACTCAGAGGAGAATTCCCACCATCTCTAAAAGAACCTCATATATGCTTTCCTGGTTTCGAAATAAACAATTTATGGCTTTAAAGTTGTATGAGCTTTCTAGGAATTAGCTTAAATATCAAATAGAAATTTAGTGTTCTTGAGAGTAAAACGGTTGTCCCCTAGATAGTGAGGAAAATGGGATATTTACAACCCCAAATTCGGGCAAAATAGGAGGGAAATCGCGGGGTAATTTGGGAAAAATTGAAAAACCAAATTTAAATTCTTGAGAGCTGAGATTTGGACATTGGATTACTGCTTTACGCTGCTTTCTTCGCTGGTCGTCACTATCATTTTGTGCTGCTGGTCACAACGTTGCAGGGTTGATTGGAAAGCTGGGTTGGTGTGACACCCCATAACTCTATGCTCTAATATACCCATATTCCAAGCGTCATTTGTTTAGGTGGAAAGTGTATTAGGGTCATGGGAGACTCCTAGTACTTAGACGAGTTCAAAACTTCCCTATGAATTGAGTTTTGGGTTTAGGTCTATTTAAGGGTCAATTTAAATGAGCATAAATTTTAGCACACTTAGAACTGGGTGGCCCATAACATGTCAAATGAAATACCTTTGAGCTAGATTTTTAATGCACTTTGTTTCACCTAATTTAGAGTTCAGAGTCAAAAGTTATGGCTATTTTACTGAAGATGGCCGTATAGAGTTGCACTACAAGCCCACTATTACAAGTCGTAGGTTGGGGTGCGACTCATAGGTCAGGCTCGTGGAAATTTCTAGAGACTCTAAATTTGAGCCTAGGGGTCATGGGAAGGGTCTTATGATTCGTAGTGCTACCTATGGGTCGTAACAGGGCCCGTAACAGCCGTTATACAGCATTTTAGGGAGAGTTATTTTGGTCCTTTCCCACCCTTTCTAAGCTCTAGATTGACATTTTCATGCTCATTCAAGGTCTCAAACCCTTAAGTTCTTTATTGTATTGATAAAATACTCTCTCAAACATGATTTCATCTCTATATTTCATGATTTTATACTAGCATTACATACCCTCTGAGAGTTTGATAAAATATCTGGATGTGGTTTCTTGAGGAATTGAAGGTCCAAAGCATAAGATATGATATTATTGATATTATAATGATAAAATAAGCTTATGAATATGATATAATCTATATAAAGTATTGCATTAGACCATGCTTGATCCGAGGGGACTAAGAGCCTGGATAACCTTGTGAAGGGGTTTGTACTTTGATAACTGAGGTAGGCGTTTGTACTCATCAAACATGCGATAGGATTATACTTTGTCACCGAGGTTATAAGGTAAAATGATTATCAACCATGTGAGGGGTTTGTACCATACCACCAGGGTGATGGGGTGAAACCATCATCAACCAATAAAAGAGTTTGTACTTTAGAAATCTAGCTTGGTTTCTTCTACATATATGATATCCTATATGAGCATGAGTTACTTAAGCATGTTTTACTTATGCATTGATCATATATGCCATATAGATATATTATGCCTATTGCCTATTGTTATGCATTTTTATTAAGGTGCCTATCTCTCGTTGCATTGTATCCTACATACTTAGTACATTCAAATGTACTAACACATACTCTTGCCTACATGATATCACCATGTAGGAACCAGTGCCTAGTTGATCATCCTCCTTTACGTGGCTAGATCGATATTACTCGAGCTTGTGGTGATTCCTCCACTTCGGGGACCTTAGTCTATGTTGCTCTTATTATGTGTTGAGATATTCTTCTTATTTTCTAATTTGACCTATGAGGGTGAGCCCAGTTGCTTTGTCTTGGCCCCCGCTCTTATCCATGTAGAGGTGTTTGTTAGACATGTTATGCATCTAAGCTAAGAGCCTTAACCCGAGGGTGAGCCCGATTGCTTTGTCTTGGCCCCCGCTCTTATCTATGTATTATAGGTGCTTATTGGAAATGTTATGTATCTATAATATAAGCTTTGACTCTTGTCTCTCGATTATGATGCTATGCAAGCTTTTCCCTTAGCCCCTTTATCCCTATTCTTACTCTTTATGTCTTTTATATGTTTCCGGGACCATGATGTACAATGGTAAGTTAAGAGGCTTCTTTGGGGTTCTCCATTCGCTGTGTCACGTCTAGGCCCTAGGCTTGGGTCGTGATAGCTGGTTTGCATTAATTTGGGACTAGTTCACTAGAGCTTTGCTGCTTCGCTGAGGCTTTGCCATTTTTGGGAAGAAGATGAAGACGCGTGAGTTGGTTTGGGGAAATAGAAATGTGAAAAGAGAAAAAGCAGTGCGTGGGGGCGAGCAGTAATACATATGTAATGTATGTATACCATTTGGGCAGATTTTTATTTTGAAAAGAAATTGTGCTGGGCTAGGGCCATTTGGGTTGGGTTTTATTGATTTTGGGTTAAAATTAGGTTTATCGTTTGGTCTGAAAATGGATTAAATGGGTAGGGGAAATTGATTTAAAAAAATTGGCCAATTCGATTGCAATCTTGGCCAGTTAAATGTAATCAAATTGAATTCAATTGACTAATTTGACTACAAGAGAAATTAATACAAATTAATTGAAGAGCTTTTGATATTAACAACTCGAAATAGTTAAATTAATTACAAAATAATAACTCTTAAAATAAATGAAATTTATTTGAGAATTTTTCTTTGCATTTTCGAAAGCTAATTATTTCAAATTGTTAAAATTAAAACCTTGATGATTAACTTATACCGTGGAGGATAAAAATTGAACGTCAACACCTGTTACCATGAACTTGAATGCATGCAAAATGACATGAGGGCTGAAACTTAAGACTTGAAATAATAGATAGGACTTAATTTGCTATCTTAGGTTAGAATAGAATGAAAGAGGTACGAATATTGCTTTTTCGTGTCCGCTCTAGCTCCCCAAGTGACGCTTTCGACTTGTTGATACCTCCCAAGAACATTGACAGAAGTGACATCTTTGTTTCTCAACCTCTTTACTTATCTATCCAAAATCTCCATTGGGACCTCCTCATAGGTCAAATTATCTTCTACAATACCCACAACATCTAAAGGCACTATAGCACTTGGGTCACCCATACACTTCCTCAACATAGGCATATAGAAGGACAGATGAATCATACTTATATCAATGGCAACTCCAACTCGTGGGCTACCTTACCAATCCTCCTCAACACCCTATAAGGACCCCCAAGCCTTGGGCTTAAATTCCTTTTCTTGCCAAACCAGACCACACCCTTGATGTGCTACCAAAATACAACACATTTGGTGCTTGAAACAAGGGATTTTGTGAGTTCTTCAAGCCACTTTTTATGGTTTTAATGTGTTTTTATGTTAGTCTTGCAGAACAGTTAGGTTGGCATGATTTTGAAGAAAATTTGTAGATCTTGCTAAAGCAGAGGCCATAGAGCCCACCTACCAGTCATAGCTCAAGCTATGAGTTGTAGGGTGTGTCATAGCAATAAATAGAGACCAAAAATCAGAAATCTGCCAAGTGAAGGTCACTACTACGAGTCACAATACATACTATGACTCATATAGGAGGACTCGTAGCAAGAATCAGAGAGCCAAAATATTAGACTAAAAACTGAAGACCAAGACTACGAGAAGAACATACGAGTCATAGCCAAAGCAATGACTTGTACCAGTGGAGTCCAAGATACCAAGAACTTGATACAATACCCTAATTATGACTCATAGGTCACCCTACAAGTCGTATCTATGAGGTGTACCAGCTGCCAGCTGTCTTTTCTGCATAATTTTTAGGGTTTATTTGTACATACTATAAATACTTTAAGTTAGGTTTTCATTTTATATGAGATAAGGAGAAACAGATTATAGACTTAGAAAATTGCTCTTGAATATTCTTTCAAGAATATTTTAGGGTTTCATCTTACTTTATTGTATTCTCTTGGAAAACCCATTTTAGAGATTGCAAATCTTGTGCTATCCACTTTGAATATCTATCAAGCTTGTGGGTTTGCAACTTGTGGTGTCTTCACTTTTCATTGTGTTGGTAAAACTCTCTACTATGTCTATTATTTGTATTTTTGTATGTTTTGCCTTAGCCATGAGTAGCTAAGCACCCACAACTTGGGGTTGTGCGAACCATGAGTAGTTGACTTGAGATGACCTAGTTTCTTACATTTCTATGATTGGGGTTTTGCATGTATTGTCTATTTTCCTTCATTATTATTATTGTTTGGTGGTGGCCAACACCAAACCCTGCCTACTATCACGATCCCGACCAAGGTAGTAACGAATAGAAAAAGGAAAGTAGATGACAAAATTTAATTGATGTGTTCTCATCTAATCAACCAAGCCTGACTAAGGGGAGGTTGACTGGGATGATAGGTAATGGTTAGTTGGCATGCCATGGTTGCTGACCAAGCGCCATGGTGAAATTCAATTTTCACCTTCAAAAGAGGGCTGGAAGAACCTAAGTTATCGTCCTGCATGCAAATCGCTAATTGTAGTTATGTTATCTAGGATAATTGAGTCGATGAACCATGGAGAACACAATTCTCAAGTTGTCCCCAAAATTGAGTGTTTCCTCGCATTATAGTTAGTGTTTGTTTTATTTTTTTTGAATCACAACCCTCCCCTCCATTTAGAGATTGTAGTCATAAATACTGGAAATTATTAGTAGTGAAGTCTTGTAGTCAAGCCCTGTATTCCCTGTGGATTCAACCCTAACCTCGGTTAGGTTAATTGTTGATAGCACCCGCTTTGTTATTGGAGCGTGAACATCATCAAAACTATGGTGCCATTGCCAGGGAATATGACTAGGTTTTGATTTGAATTCACTATTAGTTAGTTCTAGTGTTGATTTCTAGAGTCTCGTGTACTTTACTTTTGTTTTTATTTTTGTTGTTTGATTTTATTTGCATGGTGTACGAGGTTATATGCCCAACATAAGGAGCCAAGCCAATCCCTTAGCTCCACTCAATTTGGAGATCCATCGACTACTAAGAATAATGGCTCAAGTGAATGAGGATATTGAGGTTAAGGAGGATATGAATACGAATGAGGATATAGGAAGAGAGGAGAATCAACAACAGAGGGGTAACAGGCCATAGCTCAGTGACTTAAATGAAAACGCTTATGGATAGAATCAATATCGATTGAACCCTATGGCTATGGACGTTACCAGTGCTATAGTACTGCCTCCTTTACTGATAGAGACTAAGTTCACGGTATTAAATAGATTGCTCCAAATGCTCCAAAACTGTGGATTATTCACAAGGCTACCTTTGGAGGATCCCCACTGTCATCATCAAAATGTGGTGTTTGTTTGCAAGAGTGTCATGGGGACACAAGACCTTTCTCTTGATGTAGTTGGTTTAAGAGTGTTTCCACTGTCATTGACTGGTAGTGCAGCTATATGATTGTCTGAGATTCCTCTGAGTACTATTACAAGTTGGGCTGAGCTTCAGAGAGTATTTCTTGAAAGATATTTCCCAAGATCTAAAAAATTGAAGCTCAAGGACCAAATAAACAACTTTGAGCAATTGCCGGGTGACTCTATCAGCTCAACATGGGAGAAGTTTACTAAATGCTTAAGGATGGTCCCTGATCACAAGATTGTTGATGATGCCTTGGTTGATATTTTCTATCGAGCACTTGATAAGAATAGTCAAGCTTGTGCCGACACAATCATGGGATGTATGTTCCTAAACCAACTTTTTGCATTGATAGCTACAAGGATGGAGGAAGTGGTTAAAAAAATAGAGCATGGGGTCATCGAGAGTGAGGTATGATGAAACCTTCTTGTGCGGTTAACACCAATAATGAGCAAGCAAAGGTAAATGAAGAAATCATGGAGCAACTTGCTCAACTTCGCATAAGTATAGACTTGGTTTTTTAAAGAAAGATCAAGCAAGTGTCAAGGCATTCGCTCACCAACCTATGAAGGCTCCTACCTATGATGATCTATTCTTTGATAAGGATGCATGTTTTGTAAGCAACCAATTAGCGGGTTTCCGAAATAACCCCCACGGGTCCAATTCAGACTATTGGAGGCAAGTTTTGGGAATCAAGGTTGGAACTTCACTTGAGATGGGGCATACAGAGATAATAGGGGCGGATACTATGAAAGAGAGAGAGTGCTAAATGCAGAGTAGGGAAGAAGAGAGGGCTAAAAAAATGTTCCTTATGTGCCACCACATAATCGTGATGCCGGATCAAGCAACTCCAGGATTGAAGAAATGTTGAAAAGTTGTTGAAGCGAGATGACCACCAAGATGAGATTTTAAAAGGAATGAAAGCAGACATTTCAACTATTAACCAAAACATAGAGTCTTACTTGGTAGCAATTAACCAACTCGAATAGCAATTCAGGCAAGTTTCTTCATAATTGAATCAATGCCAAAAGGGCACCCTACCAAGCAATATGGTTCAAAACCCAAAGAATGAAGGGCATTGCATGGCGGTGATGACTAAGAGTGGCAAGAGCACCATAGATACCCCTATGCTAGTAATTATGGATGAAGTTGATGAGAAGGGTCTTGGTAGTGAAGTCGTGGTTGAGGGAGAGGATCCAAAGGTTGTTAGGATGCAATAAGAAGAGGCAAGGGAGCACGAGAAAGTGAAATCAATTCCTAAACCTCCTCCTCCTTTCCCTCAAAGGCTTAAGAAAAAGGAAGAGAAGGGCAAATTTAAACACTTCCTCTCCAAGTTGAAGCAACTCTATCAACATTCCCCTTCTATAAGCTTTGGAGAAAATGCCCGGGTATGCTAAGTATATGAAAGATTTGGTCAACAAGAAATGCACTTTGAGCCAAGAGTCCTCGTAAGAAATCCAACAATGTAGTGCGATTATGACTAAATGCCTTGTTCAAAAGCGAGAGGACCCCGGTGCATTCACCATGCCTTACACCATTGCTGATGTTGAGTTCGCAAGAGCATTGTGTGACTTAGGAGCGAGCATCAATCTAATGCCTCTTGCTATATTCAAAAAGCTTGGCCTTGGTACTCCTACCCCGACAAGAATGAGGTTGCTTATCGCGGATCAAACCATTAAAAAGTCAGAGGAAATCCTTTTTGATGTGCTTATTAGAGTTGAAAAATTCATCTTTCTGGTAGATTTTGTGATCCTTGACTACGAAGTTGATTTTAGGGTTTCCATCATCTTGGGGAGACCATTTCTGGCCACTAGGAGAGCCCTAGTGGATATGGATTCAGTTCAACTATGATTTAGAATAAATGATGCAGAAGTCGTGTTCGACGTTCGCCAACCATGAAATACTCGGATGAGTGCAAGAGTGAGATGTGATCCCTTGATGATAGTTGATAAAGAATGATGACAAAGTCGAGCTGTGACATTAAACAAGGCGCTTCTTGGGAGGCGACCCAAGCATTGTTGATAAGTGTTGGTTTGTTTTTAAGTGTTTTTGGTTGTTGAGATTCTTAGGTAGAAGGTGTGAGTTTGTTTTTATGTTAAAAGACATTAATGCAACTGTAATATTTTGGGCATTATCGTATTTAGAGATTTGGTTTACAGGTGAAAATTAAAGAACTATAGATCTGAAAAGTGGCACTTAGAGTAGCCTCTACAATCAGGCTTACGAGTCGTAGTCCTCACTATGACTCTTAGTCATACCTCGTAGAGGGAATCAGTGAGTATCAGAAGTTGGCAGATATACTATGAGCCAACTTTACTATTCGTAGAGCCTTCTACGAGTCATAAGAGGGGTTGGTGGTGCCCAGGTATAATTCCTAAATTTTTATAAGTATTAGGTCTGCTATGAGATCAAGATCTATGACTCATAGTCGGGGTCTTGTAGCCCCAATCTGCAATTTCAACAAAGCTGACCTGGTTTCATTTAAAGGGGGGGTCAAAATAAAATTTAACCCTAAAATTCATTTTAGAAACCCTAAAGGCGACGAAAAACCCTCCTCCATCATCCACATCATTTTTTCGATCAAAATCCTGGCTACCTATGTCATTTTCAGGTAAAGATTCCGGTGAACTCACTATTCCTAGGGTTTTTGGCATGATTTGTAATTTCTTTCGCTTTGGTTTACTTCTCCAATCATTCGGTAAGCTCTGTGGTTAAATTTTGCAATCTTTTGTGGTAAGATTGTTCCCTATATAAGTGTATGCATGGTTGATTCATTTATGATCATGCCTTATATTAATTTTTTATTTAGATTAGTAACCTAGGGTTTGATGCTTTGAATAAGTGAGTTGTGAATCAATTCTTGTTGAAATTCTTGAGTGGGTGCTTATGAATGCGAAATTTGTTATTCATGAAATGTAATGTGTGATTGTTGCCCACTCATGGTCTGAATGGTTGTCGTAGTTGAAAGTTAGGAGATGTGGATGTGATGCTTACATTTTAACCCGTGGGATTTGATTGAATTGATGTGTATGGAAATTGTATCCCTTGGAATGTTTTATGGTTGTCAAGTGCGAGGTTAGAAAATATATTATTCTTGGTATACTTCACGTAGCATGGAACTGGTTTTGACTTTTAAGGATGACGTTCATTTTGAATTTCTAATAATTAGTTTGAAATTGATTATTTGCCATGTATTTTACATTGCTCTTATGTCCCAACTTGGTTTGAACTTTGTGTTTGATTTGTGCTTGTTGTGGGAAATTATTAGGCACCACTGATGCCTTTTGTTTCCTGCTACGAGGCACTTCTACGACTCGTGGGTTCCTCTATGAGTTATAAGGGTCCCTCGTAGCAAGCTTCAGTCTTCTGTGGTTCCTTCATGTTTCTCATACGAGACTCACATACGACTCGTAGTATCTACTATGATTCATAGTATGGGTTATGTAAGCTTACCTCAATTCTGAAAAATGTTTCAGAAAATGGGTACGGGCCCAGACTACGACTCATAGGTCCCCCTATGAGTCATAACTGTGTCTCGTATCTGAGATCAGAAGGCATTTTTGAAGGCTTAATAGTTCTACGAGGCTAGTTTACGAGTCGTAGGTCATCCTACGAGTCGTAACTGCACTCGTATTTGCACACTTGTAGTTGCTTCAGTGACTATCTATTTTTTATTATTTTTTGTTTCTTGTTCTTTGTTATGTGTTTTAATGGACCAAACATCTTCCACTTATATGTTGCTCTATGGTTTGTTTGCAAATAAAATGCCCCCTAAAGATAAATGTGTAATTCAAACTCTCCAACGGAGGTTGGTGGATGAATCCTCCGAGACTTAGCATTTAGCAGGCTCTGTAGAAGTCCATAAAGTAGGGTAGACCCTGAAGCCAATAGACCCCAGACCTGAGCACTTGCAGTGCAAATGCCCATGGAAGTTAGCAGTTCCTCCCAGTCTGAAGAGGAGGAACAACAGAGTGACGGCGATAGGTCAGATAGCAGCTTGCCACAGATGACTCCCTCATATTCCGGCTCTGAGTCAGAGTCCAAGAGCACCTCATAGCCTCAGCAGGAGGAAGCCTAATCTTAGCCCCCGGCTGATCCCAGATGGTATGTTGCAGGCATGAAAGAAATATACGACCAGGGGTTAGAGCCTAAGGGGCAAGGCAAGCCAGTCCGCCAATTTCATGAGGAGTCCAGATTGAATGCCTCAGGCTTAGATAGAATACCCGAATTGTATACTGAGTTGGATGAGTACGAACTAAGGTGGACCACACAGCAGCTGGGCAAATATGCATCTTATGTAGTCCGTAAGTTCTATGCGGTGTATCTTGCAACACTCCACCGGGGGTTGACAAAGAACAAGAACATGATTGACCAACTGAGGCTATGGATGGTGACAGTTCGGGGGAGGAAAGTTGATATCTCCGAGGAGACAATCTGAGGAGTGCATTTTAGGCCCATTAATAGAGTACCTCAGTCTACCGCAGAGTACGATTGCCATACTAATAAAATATGGAGAGCGATAATTGGAAAGGTCATTGGACTAGGACAGACCTGCTATGATGGATAGCCAGCCAAATCTGTGAGAGGGGTGTCGAGCCGACGTGGGTCACAAACCATGCAGATCCTATAGTTAAAGCCCATCTCTCATTCCAGGCTAAGTTTTTGTAGATCATTATCTATTAGCGTATTAGGCCAACCTTCATAGATAGTGTGATCACCCTCGAGAGAGCCATATTATTGGCCAACATTCTAGCTAGCTATGCTATAGATTAGGTCCAGATCATTTCGGAGCAGATTCATGAGGCTATAGCTTGGACGAACACCTCACTGTCATTTCTAGTTCTGATCCATCGACTATACAGTGCAACAGTTGGTCCTATCTACCCTCACCAGGACCCTCATATAGAGGCCACACGCACTATAAATCCCCAACCTGATAAAGGCTGATGAGAATCTAGTGGCCTTACCACGAGCAGCTCTTCCAGCTATCCCAGAGCCATTCCTGGTAGAGCCTCAGATTCCAGGTTCACCTTCAGCTACTACCGGCACCACTTCGGTTACTGCAGAGCTTACACTAGCGATTGAGATCGAGTCTACACCATCCTCTAGCACTCCAGCACCAGCAACATCTACTTTACAGGTTGACTCTCTTTTCTTTATTATTCCATTTCAAGCTTTATTACATAGGGTGGCTGTAGCAGAGGGTAGGCTACATGAGTTGTCAGCGTAGGTCTGGCCATTGAGTGATCAGACTATTCGAGACCCTGAGGAGAGGATGAAGGCATTTTCTCAAGATTTAGTTGATAAGTGAGTCCGAGCGATGGATGCTCAGGTCGATGCATTTGAGACTAGAGTCCACAAGAGGCTTGAGGGAGCTAGGCATGCCGATGCGAGCGCAGTTTTTGAAGAGTTGGCCAAGTTCAAGGCTGACTTATTACAGATATTAGCAGCCCCTGTTCCAACCCCAAAGGTAGCACTGGTAGGTGATGAGGCATTTGATTGGCTCATCGACCATCTGGACACCTATGGGAAGAGGCCCCTCAAGCACGATGACCCAGAGCCAACCCCGAAGAAGTCAAGATAGGAGAATGAGCCCATACTTGAGGAGGTGGTGCAGGAGTCACTGTTGTTGGCGACTATTTAGAGAGATCGAGTGCAGCACACCCTACCTGGGAGACTATTGGGAGAGCCCTAATGGATATGGATTTAGGTCAACTGCAGTTTAAGGTAAATGATGCAGAAGTCATGTTCGACATTTGTCAATCTATAAAACACCCGGATGAGTGCAGGAGTGAGATGTGGACCCTTGATGATAGTTGATAAAGGATGATGACAAAGTCGAGCCGCGACATTAAACAAGGCGCTTCTTGGGAGCAACCCAAGCATTATTAGTAAGTGTTGGTTAGTTTTTAAGTATTTTTAGTTGTTGAGATTCTTAGGTAGAAGGTGTGAGTTTGTTTTTATGTTGAAAGACATTAATACAGCTATAATATTTTTGGAATTGTCGTATTTTGAGATTTGGTTTGTAAGTAAAAATTAAAGAATTAAAGATCTGAAAAATGGAACTTGGTGCAGCCTCTATGATCAGGCCTATGAGTTATAGTCCTCACTATGACTCTTAGTCATGCCTCATAGAGGGAATCAGTTAGTATCAGAAGTTGGCACATACACTATGAGCCAACCTTACGATTTATAGAGCCTTCTACAAGTCATTAGAGGGGTTCGTGGTGCCCAGGTATAATTCCTAAATTTTTAAAAGTGTTAGGTCTGCTACGAGATCGAGACCTATGAGTCTTAGGATAGCCTGCAACTCATAGTAGGGGTCTCGTAGCCCCGATCTGCTATTTCAACAAAGCTGACCCAGTTTCATTTAAAAAGAGGGTCAAAATAAAATTTGATCCCCAAATTCATTTTATAAAACCTAAAGGCGACGGAAAACCCTCCTCCATCATCCACATCATTTTTCTTATCAAAATCCCAGCTACCTACATCATTTTTCGGTGAAGATTTTGGTGAAGTCACTATTCCTAGGGTTTTTGGTGTGATTTTTAATTTCTTTCGCTTTGGTTTACTTCTCCAATCGATCGATAAGCTCCATGGATAAATTTTGTAATCTTTTGTGGTAAGCTTGTTCCCTATATGAGTGTATGCATGGTTTATTCATGTATGATCATTCCTTATATTAATTTTTGATTTAGATTAGTAACCTAGGATTTGATGCTTTGAAGAAGTGAGTTATGAATCAATTCTTGTTGAAATTCTTGAGTGGGTTCTTGTGAATCCAAAATTTGTGATTCATGGAATGGAATGTGTGATTGTTGCCCAGTCATGGTCTAAATGGTTGTCAAAGTTGAAAGTTAGGAGATGTGGGTGTAATGCTTACACTTTAACCTGTGGGATTTGATTGAATTGATATGTACGGGAATTGCATCCCTTGGAATGTTTTATGGTTATCAAGTGTGAGTTTAGAAAATATATTGATCTTGGTATACTTCACATAGCATGGAATTGGTTTTGACTCTTAGGGATGATGGTCATTTTAAATTTCTGATGATTAGTTTGAAATTGATTATTTGCCATGTATTTTACATTGCTTTTATGTCCCAACTTGGTTTGAACTTTGTGTTTGATTTGTGCTTGTTGTGGGAAACTGTTAGGCACCACTGATGCTTTCTGACTCGTGGGTTCCTCTACGAGTCATAAAGGTTCCTCGTAGCAAACTTTAATCTCTGTGGTTCCTTCATGTTTCTCATACGAGAATCATATACGACTCGAAGTATTCGCTACAACTCGTAGTATGGGTCTCATAAGCTTATCTGAATTATGAAAAATATTTCTAAAAATGGGTACGAACCTAGACTATGACTCGCAGGTCCCCCTATGATTCATAACTGTGTCTCGTATCTGAGATCAGAAGGCATTTTTGAAGGCTTAATAGTTCTACGAGGCTAGTTTACGACTCGTAGGTCACCCTACGAGTTGTAACTGCACTCGTATCTGCACACTTGTAGTTGTATCAGTGACTATCTGTTTTTGATTTATTTTTCTTTCTTGTTCTTTGTTATGTGTTTTAATGGACCAAACATCTTGAACTTATATGTTTCTCTGTGGTTTGTCTGCAGATAAAATGCCTCCTAAAGATAAACGTGCAATTGGAACGCTCCAACGGAGGTTGATGGATGAATCCTCTGAGACTGAGCATTTAGAGGGCTCTGTAGAAGTCCACAGAGTCAGGGTAGACCCTGAAGCCAATAGACCCCAGACCCGAGCACTTGCAGCACAAATGCCCATGGAATTTAGCAGTTCCTCCCAGTCTGAAGAATAGGAATAACAGGGTGATGGGGACAGCTCAGATAGCAGCTTGCCATAGCTGACTCCCTCATATGCAGTATATCTTGCTACACTCCTTCAGGGGTTATCGAAGAATAAGAAGCTGATTGAGTAGCTGAGGATACAGGTGGTGACAGTCTGGGGGAGGAAAGTTGATATCTCAAAGGAGACAATCCGACGAGTGCAATTTGGCCCACTTATAGAGTGCCTCAGTCTACCATGGCGTAGGATAATAGTATTAATAAACTGAGGAGAGCGGTGATTGTGAAGGTCATTTGGGGCCTAGACAGAGTTGCTGTGATGGATAGCCAGCCAAATTTGTGAGGCGGGTATCGAGCCGACGTGGGTCACAAATCATACAGATCTTATAGTTAAAGCCCACCTCTTATTCCAGGCTAAGTTTTGGTGGTCTATTATCTATTGGCGTATTAGGCCAACCTTCACTGATAATGTGATCACCCTCAAGAGTGTTGGTTTGTTGGCCAGCATTCTAGCTGGATATGCTATAGATTGGACCTAGATCATTTCGAAGAAGATTCATGAGGCTGCAGCTCGAACGAATACTCACTACCATTTCCATTTCTAATCCATCGGCTATGTAGTGCACAGGTGTTTCTATCAACCGTTACGTGGACCCTCATGTAGAGGCCACATGCACTATAGATCGTAGCCTGATAAAGGGTGATGAGAATTCGGTAGCCTTACCATGAGCAGCTCCTCCAGCTATCCCAGAGCTATTCCTAGTAGAGCCTCAGATTCCAGGTTCACCTCCAGCTACTACCGATACCACTCCGTCTACTGCAGAGCTTACACCAACGGTTGAGATCGAATCTACACTATCCTCCAACACTCTAGCACCAGTAACATCTACTTTACAGGTTGACCCTCTTTTCTCTGTTGTTTCATTTCAGGCTTAATTATATAGGGTAGCTTTACCCAAAAATGAGGTAGTTAGTTGGGGTGAAAAGAAAGAAAGTAAATAATCATGAATCGGGTAAAGAAAAAGAAAAGAAAGAGTGCCTTGAATTGAAAAGATTAGCAAAAATGAGTTCAAAATGAAGGCACAACTGAAAAGTGAAAGAAAAAGCCTAGGAAAAGCTTGAAATGGGGGAATAAAGGAGGAGTTAGTGAAATTAGATGGATTATGAAAGCAAAAAGTGTTGGTAAACATGGTTCAAGGATAGCTTTTAGTCACTACTTGCCCAAAATGCCATACCAAAGTCCCCTGAACCTATGTTATATGCTCTTAAGTTCTATACTGATCCAAATCCACTTTATCACCAGCCAAAAGATGAGTATAGGGGCAAGCTTATGGTGTTAGTCATTGTGTATGAATTTGAATTGTGAGAGTGAGAATATTTCCTTAGTCCCTGAATTCTGAATATTTTTTAGTGAGTATAAGAGACTTCTTTCTAGTGAGGGAATTTGCACTACTTGAGTAGCATATGAACCAGCGATTGTTGACAGTTGATGCTCCTTAGCTTCTCATAGTTGGATTGCCAGGTATGTCATTATGTTCTTATTTTGCTTAACAACTCTGATATCCTTTTTTTTAAAATGGTAGTGGGGTACCTGAATAAGAGGAGTTGATGTATATACAATTAGTATAGTTACTATGTATTTCTCTTTGTCTGCATAGATTGAGTCATCGCTTGATGACAAGTAATAATTCTAAGTTAAGGGTGTTGATGTGCTGCCAAAATATAGCATATTTGGTGCCTGAAACAAGGGATTTTATGAGTTCTTAAAGTGACTTTTATGGTTTTAATGTGTTTTTGTGTCAGTCTTGTAGAAAAGTTAGGTTGTCATGATTTTGAAGAAAAGTTGTAAATTTTGCTGAAGCATAGGCCATACGAGCCCACCTACGAGTCGTAGGGTGTGTCGTAGCAAGAAATAGAGACATTTGCCCGAGATAGTTGATGAGCGAGTCCGAGTGGTGGATGCCGAGGTTGATATGTTTGAGACTAGAGTCCACAAGAGGCTTGAGGGAGCTAGGCCTGCCGATGCAAGCAGATACTAAAGAGTTGGCCAAGTTCAAAGCCAACTTATTACAAATGTTGACAGCCCCTATTCTAGCCCCAAAGGTAGCACCGGTAGCTGATGAGGAATTTGATTGGCTCACCAACTGTCCAGACACCTGTGACAAGAGGCCCCTCGAGCATGATAACCCTGAACAACCCCGAAGAGCCGAGATAGATGGAGGAGCCCATAATCGAGGAGGTGGTGCAGGAGCCGCTGTTGTTGGCGGCTATTCAAAGAGATTGGGCGCAGCACTCCCTACCTAGAGAGGGTACTTCAGGTACTGCTACAAAGGAGATGGTACCTCAGGACCCCACAGACTAGCCAAAGACTGATGCTTGATACACCATGATGTTTGACTTCTTTTGACCCCAGTTCTTATCTTGTCATGATGGATACTTTGTTCTCTTTTTAGAAAATCTTTTTATTATGTTGGTTTTTGGATGTGTTTAAATATTCTTATGTTGGATGTTGTTCTTACTTATATTATGGATGTTAGTTTTTGGTTTTTAATGTATGTATATATATATATTTCTACGTTATCGTATTTGTTTTTCGTTCTTGTGTTTTTACTTTGAGGACAAAGTATCATGTTTTAGTGAGGTGGTGGAGGTTATGGATTCAGGTAAAGTCTGAGTAGCCTCAAGTCCATAACTTCTTTTATTTTTGATCCCAAGGTTTTCTTGTCAGGTTTCTTTTTTTTTGTGGATGTTTAATTTTTTTTGTTGAACCGATATGTTTTAGGAAGCATAGATAATTTGTAAATGCATAGTAATGTTATCTGTTGGCATATATATAGTTCTTAACTGTTTTTTAAGTTTTTGGTAAAAATTAGGTACCCTAAAAAAATTTTGGATTGTGGTTGTTCATGCAGTCATACATTTTGAGTATTTGGTAATGTTTGTTCTGATACTGTTAAGGTAAGCTGAGGCTAGAAGCATGACCTGAGAGTCTATACTTGATTGTGTATGCAACGTCATGTGTGTTGTGAGCTTATTTTGATGCATTCATGTATCATGTATGGACTCAGAACTTGC
>DF359554.1:73109-102669 GCA_000787875.1 Solanum virginianum
ATGTATTGTCTATTTCCCTTCATTATTATTGTTGTTTGGTGGTGGCCAACACCAAACCCCGCCTACTATCATGATCCCGACCAAGGTAGTGATGAATAATAAAAGGGAAGTAGATGACAGAACTCAAATGATATGTTCTCATCTAATCAACCAAACCTGACAAAGGGGAGGTTGACTGGGACAATAGGTAACGGTTAGTTAGCATGCCATGGTTGCCGACCAAGCGCCATGGTGAAATTCGACCTTCACCTTAATAAGAGGGCTGTAAGAACCTAAGTTATCATCCTGCATGCAAATCGCCAATTGTAGTTATGTTATCTAGGATAATTGAGTCGACAAACCATGGGGAACACAATTCCCAAGTTGTCTCCAAAATTGAGTGTTTCCTCGCATTATAGTTAGTGTTTGTTTTATTTTCTTTTTGAATCATGAACACCCCCCCCCCCATTTGGAGATTTTAGTCATAAATACTAGAAATGATTAATAGTGAAGTCTTGTAGTCAAGCCCTGTATTCCCTGTGGATTTGACCCTAACCTCGCTTAGGTTAATTGTTGACAGTGACTGCTTTCTTATTGGAGCGTGAACATCATCAACCGTTCATGGGTGAGAACTTCAAGTATACCCAATCACTGACTTAAACTCAAGATCTCTCCTTCTCACATCGGAATGTGACTTTTACGCACTTTGAGTTGTCTTCAACCTTTCCTCATCAACCTCACCTTCTCCAAAGCTTCCATAACCAAATCCGGTACAATCAAAGCCATCTCACCAGCCTCACTAAGGTAAGAACTCAAAGCCATCTCCCAACCTCACCAAGGTACCTTCCCATAGTCTCTATCCATTCTCATGGAATCGGGAAGAATAGAATAGGATGAATCATGAGCCTCTCTCAAAGTCAACTCCCTCAAGTCATCAATGTTAGACACACATAATCTACCTTGGTACCTAAGGTACCATCTCCCCCTTAGGAGAAAACCTCCATTTTACCATCCTTCACCAAGGTCCTCAGCTCTAGCAAGGCAGGATCAAGGTATTATTTTGACTTAACTTCTCTAATTAATGAAGATTTGGAACTATCAACGACCACTACACCCCCATTGTCAACTTCATCCAACCTAACACCCAATCTAGCCAACCGGTGAACTTCTCTAGCCATCTCTTTATCTCAAGTTAAGATCTTTTTGGGTGAACAAATATTGAAGACTCTTGTGGTCGGTAAATACATCAATATGAACCCCCTACAAGTAGTGATGCCAAATTTTCAAAGCAAATACCACGACCTCCAATTCTAGATCATGGGTGGGATAATTCTTCTCATGCACCTTAAGTTGTTTAGAGGCATTAAGAAGCTTCTAATGTTCCATGGAGTCAAAGGTCTAGGTCAATTTCTAATCACCTCCGTTTTCTTAGGATCCACCTTAATGCCATCACCCAACACCACATGCCCTAGAAAAGTAACCTCTTTCAACCAAAACTCACATTTTTTGTATTTAGCAAACAATCTCTCTTCTCTCAAGATTTGCAACATCACCCTCAAGAAACCTCTTTCAACGAAAACTCATATTTCTCATATTTTACATACAACCTCTCCTCCCTGAAGATTTGCAATACCACCCTCAAGTGATCTACATGATCCTTCTCACTATGGGAATAAATCAAGATATCATCAATAAAACCACCACAAACAAGTTAAGGTAGGATTTAAAGACCCTATTCATAAGATCCATAAATATAGCTGGTACATTAGTCAACTGAAAGGACATAACCATAAACTCAAAGTGTCCATACCTAGTTCGGGAAGCCATCTTGGGAATGTCACACTCCCTCACTTTCACTTGGTGATACCTGGACCGAAGATCAATCTTAGAAAAGTGACTAGCCCCTTGAAGTTGATAAAAAAAAGTCATCAATCCTTAGTAGAGGGTACTTGTTCTTTATGGTAACTCTATTAAGGCTGTCGGTAATCAATGCACATTCTAAGAGAACCATCCTTCCTCTTCACAAATAATACTGGTGTACCCTAAGGTGACTTACTAGGCCTTACAAAACCCTTTTCCAACAAATCCCTCAATTGCTCTTTCAACTTTGTCGGGGCCATACGATAAGGGGGAACAAAAATAGGTTAAGTATCGGGAAGGAGGTCTATATCAAAATCTATTTTCCTTTCGAGAGGAACACCGAGAAGCTCATCCAGAAAGTCATCAAGAAACTCATTAACAACCGGAACTAACTCAATAGGAAGAACTTTCGACTCCATATCCCTAACCCTCATAAGATGATAAAGACAACCCTTAGAAATCAACTTTTGGGCTTTAAGACAAGAAATGAATTTACCCTTGACCACTACATTATAACTTTCTCACTCAAGGACGGGCTCATTAGGGAATTAGAATTTAACCCTATGGGTTCTACGATCAATAGAAGCATAATATGCATGCAACCAATACATCCCAAGAATGACATCAAAATCTACCATATCTAACTCAACAAAATCACAAGCAAAATTTTATGCAAAATGAACATGGGACAATTTCTATAGACTCTCTTAGCAACAATGGACTTACCAATGGGGGTAGATACTTCATAAGGTTCACACAATAATTCGGGACTAACATGAACCTTTTTGGCAACAAAAGAAGTAATGAAAGAAAGAGTGGCACCTGGAAGTAATGAAAGAAAGAGTGGCACTTGGGTCTATCAATGCATACAAATTAAAACCAAAAACTTTTACCATACCTATGACGCACCATGCCAAGTCTAATACTCAAAACACATGCTTAAACCGGCCAAACAACCTCCCAGATGGTACTTCCCATATTTGTGGCATGAAGGAAAAGCTTGAACACCAACACCCTTACCCTTGTTTTGAGCATATGGACAATCAACAATCTTATGACCCATCTTGACACACCCATAACATGTACCCATATTCCTCAAACATGTGCCATTATGATTTATCCCACATTTTGGAAACCTAGGGCGAGTCCTCCTACCATTGCCACCTTCAATTTGGACCCTTTTTCTCCCTTCCCTTGAGGCCACTGGGCAATCCCTCATCTTATTTCCAACACCGCCACACTTGAAGCAATCCGCAATCCCCACCAAGCACCTTCCTTGATGTTTCTTGCCACACCCTTGACAAGAGGCAAAATGGGTCATTTTCTTTGGGCACTTGGGTACCAGTAGTGTAGTAGAAGATGAAGCACCCTTAACTCGGGCTCTCTTGGCCTTTTTCTTACCCTTCTTATCATTTGAGCTCTTGAGGGTGCCCACCAGTTGGTTGAGTTGGCCGGTCACAGCTTTGGCCAATATCCATAGTGCATTGCGAACCTCTACATTAGAAATGTCACCGTTCTGAATAGCTTGAGACATGTTCTAAAATGCAACGGTTAAAAATCAAGAATAAGTCTTAGAGGACTTCACTTTATCGCACAACATAGATCATGAAGAAGTGCAATATTTTCAAAAATGCCTCATAGCCTCCCATTCATAGTTGTGGCACGCTTCATAACCAGGAATAAGACTCTAATTGACATGGTGTGTTGGATTTCAAGGACTATTAACAACCTAATGCTCTGATACCAATTTTGTCATGACCTAAGCCTAGGGCCTAGACGTGACATGGTGAATGGGAACCTGAAGGGACCCAAACAAGGGAAGTCTTTGATATCATAAAAGTATAAAGAGTCAAGCCTTTAGCATAAATACATCATAATATTCTAATAACACCTCTAAACATAGAATGGAGCGGGGGCCAAGATACTTTCCGGGCTCACCCTGATAATGTCAAATATTCACATAAAGAAGTCTTAGGAATAGAAAGAGAAAGTAGATAGTGTCCTCAAACTTGAGGACTCACCAAAGCTTACCTCCGTAGAATCTCATTAGGCACGTGGAGGATGATCAAGAGGAGCTTCGGACCCTACATGGTGATATCATATATGCATAAAGTATGTGTTAGTATATTTGAATGTACTAAGTATATAGGATGCAATGCAATAAGACATAAGCCAATATAGTCAAAATGCATAATCATTGAAATCCTGATGATTACCCCTCATTGATAAAGAGGTGGTCTACTTGCCAAGGTAAACCGTACTTCACCTTATGAAAACATGACCCATTTCATATGAAGTAACCCTCCTTACAGGAACATGACCCATTTCGAGAAGAATTCCAAGAGAGAGTGCACTAAATAGATCCAATAGTAAAGCAAGGGTAAAATATACTCCTATGTTGGCACATAGTTTAAGAAAATGAATATGAACCCAAGAAGATGGTCTATGCTATATCCAATCCATCGTTGCTAAGCCTAATCCCGCGGAGTAATTGAAATAATCATACTTTAGCAATTTGTAAGAAACATGGAAACATAACATGAGTCTAAAACATCTTTGACCTCTAATGGTGAGCCTAACTCTAAAACATAAGAATAGATTAGCATCAAACATTACCCTTGCATTAACATCAAAGGCCCACAAGAGGTAAAATCTTTGAAAAAGGGCTTAATCTGACATTTACAACATTATAGACATTTTCATGAATTCAATACATTTTTGAAAGCCCAAAATCATCATAAAGTCACTTGACTCTTAAATCATGTAATAGATCATCAATAACTTTAAGAATTCTTGAAAAGACATTTTATCAAACATTTAAGGGTGTAATAATATGAGAAAACTCAATGCAAATCAACCCACCAACATTTAGTAAAACCCTCATATAGAATACCTTGAAATCCATCATCGAATCTCATAATAGGTCATAATTTTATAGCTCAAAACATGCATAGTCTTAATAAACAAAACTCATTCATTGTACAAGCTTAAAATAGATAGTCATGTATAATAAATCAACATTTCATAAAACCCCGTCATAATTTATACTCATAATCCATAATAGAAGATACCCATAGATAATACAACTTGGAAACATGCAATTATCATAAGAAAAAGGAGATTGGGCGCCATGGGTGAAAGGGCCCAATGGATGAAACCCACATACCTAAATTTGGGGATTCCTTGATGTAGACTTAAAGAGAATCTGAATAGAGTTCTTGAGATCCAAAATTATGCTTGAGACACTTGAATTTGGATGAAATATTTGGTTAAGTGTTAGAGAGGATTTTGAGAGGATCTTGAGTGATATAGAGTTGAAAAATGGCTATGTATAGGTGTTTTCCCCCATAAGTAGGCATAGGGCTATGACCTCAAAGCCTTTGGGTCGAAATGCAAAACTAAGAAAAATAATACACTGGTCCATGTTAGGTCCACAATGTGGACCCATCACGCAGGCAACTCTAGCACTGATCCGCGCCCCTGATGCGTCCTGACGAGGGCACGGATGACTATTGGAAATCAAATTTTTGCAAAAATTACTTTTTGCTATGGGTTCTCTAAAATTGGAGTTATACCCATTTCCCACTCATTTTTTCCCCTAATCAAAAATATGAAGTCAAATTTTTGATATCATGTACAAATTTTAAGATATATGAAAAATATAATTATGAGCATTTTCGAAGCACGTTTTTGGGGTGTTTCAGGAGCATACTTTGGAAGCATGGTGAATTTGTGGGAATGCTCCCTCACAATCATGGAACCTTGCTTGAGGTTGATAAATTCTTGGACCTTGGCCTCCTTTAGCTTAATCAGAAAGAACCGATCCAAGAGGGCGCACTTGAACTTTTCCCATTCAACGGGACTCGCTTCTTGACCCCTCTCATCTACCTACCTCTAAACATAGAATGGAGCGGGGGCCGAAAGAACCGATCCAAGAGGGCGCACTTGAACTTTTCCCATTCAACGGGACTCGCTTCTTGACCCCTCTCATCTACCTATTGGTCATACCAAATTTTGGCTACCCTATTGAGTTGGTAGGCTAGCAACTCAACTTTCTCCTCCGAAAGGATACCCATAAGTGCCACTACCTGGTAGGCTTCCTCAATAAAACCAATAGGGTCCCATCTTGGAACCATAAAACTCCGGAGGGTTCATTCGCATGAAGTGTCTCACTCTAGTGGCCAGAGTAGGTACTTGGGGAGGAATAACAATCTCTCGATTTGCTTGGTTTGCCAATGCTTGGGTCAACAAGGTGAAGGCGACTCAAAATTACACATGGGACACTCTTTCATCTTGTTGAAGCGGAGGGACTTATTATTCGGGAGTGCCTCTTTGGTGTCGAGTGCTTCTTAGTAGCATGATCTAGAAACAATGAAAAAGATCATTAGTGAAGGGAAAAACCTTGTCAACTCTAAAGGCACGACATGAACAATAAAGAAGGGAAGATTTTCCTAAAATATCTCATAGCCTCAAATTCAAGATAGTGGCACGCTTCACAACCTTGAATGAGACTCTAGTCAACATGGTATACATAGACATCCGAGGAACATTTAAAATCTCATGCTCCTATACCATGTTTTTAGTAATTGGCTTAGGGAGCTAGTCATCACACGACAAATGAGATAGTCGAAGGCATCCCATCCAAGCCATCTTAAATATCTTAAGCATGCATAGGCATAAAACATAAAAAAAATGCAGAAATTAAAACGAGGAAAGGTCTATGGGCATTTTATGACAACAAAGCAATATTAAAAAGTATCACTTTTAAAAATGTTATGTCCATAAAACATACAACTACTACATCGATGGATGAAACTGGTAATGGTCGGTTTTAATCAAATAGAAAAGACTCCATTGTTTAACAACATAGAAAGTAAACATCTCAAAAAGGCAACATATATATCCTGTCAAAAGAAAATACATGCTAGAATAGAAAATGGTAGAGTCCCAAACTAAGGACTTACCATGATAAAAGTACTAGTCTTGATCGCCAAAAACTAGCTGTGAGCTGATGGAGAAGTACTTGTCCCTATATTGTTAAATCATGCAGGCAAAATATGTGTTACTACATTGGAATGTACTATGTATGTGAGATGCAATGCAATGCATGAAATTATAATGCCATCATTCATAAGAAAACATATACATATAAGGTAGTGAAAGTATTTAATGAAAGCTTAACGATGAACAATGAATATCGGTCAGAATGATCAGAATAATGTATAAAAGGATCACATGTATTGGAATCATATCACAGAATAATAAACTTGTGGGAGAAGACCTTAAACGACATGTAAAACCATGTAAGCTACTACATGGAATCTAACATAACTCCCTATGTTAGCATAGAGAGACCACTTGCCGGATGTAACTCCATCAACTTAGCATGCATATTTGTAACATAAATGACCTATATGGATCCACTAGCCTAGCTTACAAGGGCTCCTATGGTGGCACAAAGTTAATGCGACAAAAGGTTGTTATTAAAGTTCCTTTACCGAACCCCACCCTTATGTCACATTCGGTGCTAAGTCATCCCATGAAATCTTTAATACATAGCTTAGTCAAATTATGATACTTAGAATCATAAATAGAAAATCATAAGAGTAGCTCAAACTTAAGGAACCACCAAGTGAGTATTGTCCTTTTATCTTGAGGACCTTCATAAACATCTTATGGGCAATTATCAACATGCTTATATTTTTGATAAATCACAACTTTAAAACATAATTTTAATGCTCTAATCATCATCATAAATCATGTAAAACTTTACTTGAAACTAGGTGGACTTGGTTTTAAATGGAACAATAATAAATCATAAAACCATGCGTAGATCATGAAAATATGCTTATTTAAATACATGCAAAACATCCCAAACTTCATCATTAGCAAAACCCATCATTGGGGTTACCAATTGTAACTTAAATATATGTAAACACTTAGTAAAACATCATGGCAAATCATTGAAGTCATTTAATAATATAATGTACCATGAAGTCATCATAAACATGCATATTAACTTGAAGGAACTTAAAAAGGTAAAATACATTATGAAGGACTTTGTGGGTCAAAGAACACCCACAAATCAAAGTCACATACCTTGGTGAACTTGAGAACCAAACATGAAGCCTTTGGGAAAATCCTTGAAACCCTAGCCCTTTTGATCTTGCCTTTTGGTGAGGAAAATGCGTTAGGAATTTTAGGAATTGGAAGAATGAAAAGAATCGGGGTTCCTTAGGGTTTAAGGTCTAATTTAGGCCTATTTAGATCCCAAAATGACATAATTTAGGAAAAATATTTGTGAAAATGACAAACTACCCTTCATTAAAATTGCCAAATTCAACTTACGAAGCCCAATTACGGGCGGTGGTTTAAACCACAGATGGTATTCCCTGTCCGTCCTGTTAACTTTTTCAAAACTCCTAAAACTAATTTGCTGACCCCAAAATTATGAAACAATTCTATGATCCATCCTTTGATCTACGGCTCGTGGTTGGACTCTTAGAGTCCCTCCATACCTAGCCATTTATCTTATTTTCTTAAACCTCATTTACCAAGTGAATCAATGGGACGTGGATCAATCTACGGACCTTGCGGTTAATTCATAGGTTACTTTCGAGCAAACTCCAAATTTTTTTCATGTTAAGGACCTCATCCACAAGCCTATCTACGGTCTATCATCCTTTTTACGGGTCGTCTTTGGGTGTGTGAGTTACCCCACACTAGGAAACTATTTTCCTTTCCTAAAGTTCATGTTTAAGGACCGACCTGCGGGCCGTAACTCTATTGATGGGCCATAAGTCACCCTTGTAAACTAACCCCAGGTCACTTTTCTATTCAACTTTTCTACACCCTCGGGTTCTTAAACTGGGGGTCGTTGTAGACACAATAACTAATAATGATCCAATTTCAGCATTAAAAGGACTAAGGGTTTGGGAGAGGATATGTCATTATCAATGTCCCCATGGGAATAACAACATAAGTGATAATTGAAGCACAGGGGTAAAAAAACAAGGAACCTCTATTAGACCAATGAGGTAAAGTACATAAAAAAGTATAAAGGAAAGATTGTGACAGGCAAGTAAGGGGTAAGTCCATATCATGATTATTATCCTTCCACCCTCAAGTTTTGATTATTTGACTGTATGTTCAGTCATGAGCTGTGGTGGAGTCTAAAATATTATCAACCCATTATATCCCAGATCCAATATAATATTACGATGCATGCTCAGGATGCTAGTTGGAGCTAAATAGTACACTAAAGAATAAGGTGGAAATAAGAGACTAAGAAAAAAATGGAAAGAATGGGAGAAATTGATAATGTAAATATTTGTGAGACATATTACATAGCTTTAAAAGAGTGAACTAGAAATGTATTTAGTAGTCTTGACAATGAATTGATCGATCTAGCTTCGACCATTGTCATCATCCAAACTCTTATTAGATTTTCTCACTTTTTACAATAGTTTCACTATACCCCTAGATAATTTGAGGGTAGTGAAGAAAGAGAATATGGTTCAAAGTAAAGGATTGTCTGATCCCTAAGGCTAGTGCTCAAAGGCATGTCATGACTCTCCAAAGCCCGTGTCCATGTTAGCCCTAGCATAATTTGAAGGTCATGTGAAAATAAATGATGGCTTTATTGATGGAGGGTTTGTCGAATCCTATGTTGAATAGGTAGGTTAGCATAGAGAGACCACTTGCCGGATGTAACTCCATCAACTTAGCATGCATATTTGTAACATAAATGACCTATATGGATCCTTTTGGAGCTCTTGGGTGTTAGTAGTCAAAATTTGCCTACAAGCTAGTCATAATCTAGCCAGACCAGAGAAATATCACTTTCTTTTTTAAGGAAGAAAAATCACTGATAACCCTGCATCTATATAACGACCATAGTTTAAGAGCCTTGAGTGCAGAAAAGTTAGCCTAAAAATGACCTGGATTCAGGTTCATGAGGGCGACTTACAGCCCATAGGATTGGTCCTTAAAAATGAGACTTCAGGAAAGGGAAGGTTTCCAAGTGTGGGGTGACCCACAGACTAAGTGATGGCCCATAGGACATATTCCAATTTGTAGGAAGGGTCGTGAGTGAGACTATTAGAGATTAAGAAAATTTAAAGTTTGTTAGAAGGTTAACCGTGTTACCAGATGGCCCGTGAAACAAGGTACAACCTGTAGGGGGCTTCGTAGAATAAGGTCTAGAAAATAAAGAAAATGGCTAAGTATGGAAGGACTCTACGAGTCCAACCATGGCTTATATGTGGTTACACGGCCCATAACAAGGCTTTGTGGTTTAGGGTCCAACAAAGCTAGTTTTTAAGGATTTCAGATATGTTATTAGATGAACAGGACCTACAGCCCGTAAGCTGGGTTTCCTAAGTGGAATTTGGCAGTTTTAATGAGGGCTAATTTTGTCATTTTCGTCCTTTCTATTCCTAAACTATGTCATTTTGGGATTGAAAAAAGGACCTATTACAGCCTTAAAGCCCCAAGTCCATCATTCAATCTCTCATTCTTCCACTCTAAAATTACTAAGGGAAAACTCTCTCAAGAATAAGGCTAGGCAAGCACTAGGGTTTCCAAAAAACTACCTTTTCTTTAAGTTTCTTAAGTTATTATGCATACTTATGATGATTTTACGATATTTCTATTATTAAATGTTACACATGATATCTTATAACTATTTTACTTATTTTTGCATGTTTTGAACCATTGATGATGACCCTATGGTGGGTTTCGATATTGATGAAGGATGGACATTTTTTATGGTCCTTAAAAAAGAGAAATTTTCTTATGTCTTATGCGATTTATGATTGTTCCTTTTAAAAAGCCTAGTCCACCTAGTTCCTAAGTAAAGCTTTATATGATTTATGAAGATGATTAGGGCATTAAAAAGATCTTTACAGTTAAGTTTGTCAAAGATATAAACATGTTGAAAATTGCCCTAAAGATGTTAAGATAGGTCCCCAAGATGAAAGGACAATTCTTACTTGGTGGTTCCTAAGTTTGAGCTACTCTTATGATTTGCTACTTATGATTCTAAGTTATGTTTTAAAGATTTCGTGGAATGACGTAGCACCGAGTAGACTTGAGATTGGGACTCATTCTATTAGATGAGGCATGACCCCTTAAAGCTAAATCTCATTGCCCTAACTATGTGCTTCCATAGGATCCCTTGTAGGCTAGGCTAGTGAATCCACGTAAGCCATATGTTATGAAAGATGCAATTACGAGGTAACTAAGTTTTGTACATCTATCTTGGCAAGTAGATTCCCCTTATCCCAATGGAAGAAGTTAATTGGTCTTTTCCTAATGAAAGGAGTTCATTAGCCTTTTTCCAAAGAAAGGAGCTTATTGGATTCCATGTAATAGCTCATATGGTCTTATATGTTGGTTATGGTCTACTCCCACAAGTTTGTGATTCCATGAAATGTTTCCATTACATCTGCTTTCTCATGCATTGACTCTTATTCATATTGAGCCATATTCCTTATGTATGTTTAAGCTCACTTATATATCTTTATTAGTACATAATTATATATTATATTTTTGTTTGTTGACATTACAATTTCATACATGCATTACATCTCATATACTTAGTACATTCCATCGTACTAATGCAATTTTACATGCATGATTTAACCATGCAGGGACAGACACTCCTCTAGCGGCTCATGACTAGTACTCAATGTTTAAGACTAGCATTGCTATTTGTGGTGAACCCTTAGTTCGGGACTCTACCATTTTCACCTCTATCTTGTGATAATTTTGATCTAGTGTATTTGTAGCCCTTTTGTGGTGTTTACTTTCTATGTTTCACAATTATAGATTATTTTCTATTTGATGAAAACCAACTGTTACCAATTTCGTCCATCAATATAGCAGTTGGTATGATTATGGGTAATGAATGTTAGTTATTTTTGTAACATCTGGTAAAATTACCAAAATACCACTAGAATAAAGACGTGCGTGTAACGCATCTTTTCATGCTCTATTTGCAAATTCGAGAACGCGTTGCAAAATTATGATCATGCCTCCTAGAAGAGCCACCAGAGGTAGAGGATGTCCTGCCAGCGGATATACAATCAGCAAGAATAATTGAGTGAGAAAATGGTCTCGTTTGGATTTTAGAGCAATCGAGTCAAAAAATAATTTTTCATAATTAAACAAAAAATATTATCGGTGCGCGCCCAAGGCACGACGTACCAGGGATGCAGACCAACACTTTGCTTTTTAAATTTATTTTTGATGAGAAATTTTGGAAAGCAAGTATACAGGTTCGCACCCAGTCTGCAAAGCGAACTGGGCATTTTCGGGATGAAACTTTTTTTTTTTTAATTTGAGGGGCATTCCAGTCAATTTTCAATCCCTTCTAAAGTCAAAACATGATCAATTTAGGTTGTTTTGATGAGTAAATAGAGTCTAAAACCCCATTCTAAGTCCTTCTTCACAACACTTGAAAATTAGGGCTTGAGAGAGAAGAAAGAAGAACATGAGATTAAAGAATTCAAGGAGGATTCTTGATGGTTGATTGAAAGAGCGTTATCCCAGGTATGTAAGGCTAAACTAAAAGTATGAGATTATTCTCTCATGTTCCCCATAGATGGTCTTAGATGAGAGTTGAAAGTTCTTGAGTCTACATACATGATTCTTGATTATTTTCTTGAAAAATTCATAATTTTTACATGTATTTTCACATGTTGATGATCATCATAAACTTATTTTTTTGAATTTAATATTTTCATGATATATTGCATAAACCCTATGTGTTAACTTTTAAAAAATGCATGAAAGAAGATAGGGATTGAATCTAGAGCCTAGATTGAGAATGTTGATAGAGATTGTGATTGAGAATAGGAGAATGATGATGATGACTGCATAGAAATTGATAGTCCATTGAGTCTCCACAAATGAACTCTAATGATTTGCCTATTCAATTATTCCCTAATGATTGTCCCAAGCCTTGAGCTACTGATTGACATATTGATTGATGAGATGATTAGACTCTCTACGAGACTGATTGAAAGATTATGCCTCCACGAGGCTAATTGAGATGATTGGATTGAGATAGTTTGATTGGATGGATTATTTTATGAACATTGAGTCATGAAAGGAGTATCGAGCACCAAAAGAATAAGAGTTAAACCAACTTGCACTCATCAAACTACATAGCAAAACATAGGTGAAGATCAGAACCATCACACCATATTATGTTGAGGTCCCCACTGATTAAAAGTCCCTGAAATCAATAAAGAACTTATAGATTACTGACTCCATTTGGACTTACCCATATGATTTCGATTAATTCCCTACCTAACAAGTACAGAACAGCTGTGACAACATCAGCGTGATTGTTGTACAATCACTGGCTAATAAGTGATTCTTGACGGATAAGAGAAACTCCCAAAAAGGTCCCAAACTGAGTACTCTGAGTTGAGATGAGATGAAATGAGTTAAGATGAGACCCTCTAAAATGAGACTAATTTGATTGATGAGTTAATTGGTTAATGGGTCACATATCTACTCTTTATTCTTACTTTAGATAGACATTTGACATGTTAATTGGTTAATATACTTGATGTTGATTGTTATTTCTATATTATTCTACCTATTTTGATTTCATTAAGCTATTTTACATACCAGTACATTCCACATACTGACGTCCCATTCTAGATCTGCATCATTTCATGATGTAAATACACAGCATTAGAGATCATCAATAGGCGCATCAATGAGAATTTGAGGACGTTTAGCTGATTGATGAGCCTCCCCTACTTCGGAGGATACATTATACTTTATTATCATCATGCTTTAGAGTTAGACTTGATTAGCTTTTAATTTACATTGAGGTAGCCATAGGTCTGGCATTGGCACCACCTAATAGCGATAGAGGCTTCACAGACTAGAATCAAATATTGATTGTTAAGACTTGTGAGCTAGTTCTTTTCTACTAGCCTTTCATTTATACTAATTATTTTGACACTAGAAGATTAGATATACCCATTTACACTCTGTTAACTTCCACTAATTAGTAAAATGATTCATTAAATGAATGTGATGAGGCCAAGTGGTTCGCTTAGGGAGTAGAAATAGTCTCTGGGTGCCGGTTACATCTAGGGTATCCTCCTGGGGTGTGACAAACTTGGTATCAGAGCTTGAGCACAAGTTCAAGAGTCCCAGGAAGTCTATGAAGTCATGTCCATAGGAACTTATTTATGGTTGTGAGGGCCCCACTTCTATAAATGAAGGACTATTGACATTTAGGAAAAGTTTCCCTTCTTTCAGATTCTGAATATAAAGCTATTTCCTAAGAAATCTATGATGATTCTCATGCTGCTCTAAACCTTTTGACTATGCCTTGCCCATTAGATATAGAGACAGTAATATTCAAACTCTTACAGATGAGATCTTTCGTGATAGAGTAATCAGAATGGTAGAGAGACTCTACCAGGCTTGAGCAAAGCTGACTAGTGTGCTAAGTTGACTGACTAGAAAGAGTGCATCATTACTCACATAAATCATGCATTTGAGTTAGTTCTGTATATACTTAGACCCTCTTTTTTAAAACTTGCTTCTGATGTTACCCATGAGAGAGAGAAACTTATGTCTCTAAAGAGTTTAATATTACCACCTAAGAGTGACCTGTGAGGTCCTATAAACCCTAAGTAGAATTGAATCATCCCAGAGTTAGAAGGATGATGATGGAAAGAAAGGGATGAGATAGCAAGAGTGATGGCTGATTGAGGCTTGTAGCTAGAGTTATGTACCTATTAGGTAAGTAACGAGTTGATGTGTTGATTGTCATAAGTTTGATGAAAGAGTCTTAAGAACCCTATGAATACCTATTAGGTAAGTAATGAAGTGATATTTTGATTGTCATAAGTTTGATGCAAGAGTCATAAGAACCCTATGATTTTTATGATAAGATATCAAGGAAGAGTTATCGTTAGAATGTGATAGATCGTGCTCAAACTAGAAAAAAGTTTATATTGATGTGTTATAGTATTCATACTATTGAGGTTGAATTGTAGATATTGAATAGGGGAAAGTGTGCTTTCAATATGATAGATCTAAATTAGGCTTATGAATTTTAAGTGACAGTACATGAGATTCATTAAGTTATGTGCCTTAGTCAGATAAGGAGATATGACTGAATAGGTGAGTGGTACTGAATTGTAAGAAAAGTGATGCTATGGGTAGAGTATAAGTGCCCCATAGGTAAGACAAGTGAAATGAGGATAACTCAATAGATAAGAAGGGACTTGAGATGTGTAAACATGATCGTGTAAAGATGTGTGAAGCTCTAAGTTATGACTACTATAAGAATCTAGATAGTATATTTGAGTTGTCAATGTGGAGCAGGCTGATGTAAGCATTCCTTGTCATCCCGAGCAACTAAGTTGATTGGGGCATATGGATAAATGATAATGGGTTTTCCCTTATAGTCTAAGTCTCATACAAATGAGTTTATGAGAGCACATAAGTTGAATGTTAGCAGGCAAAAGAAAAGGTTATATTGAAGGAGTTGTGGGAAGTAGTTATGTACTCCATTAAGAGCAGCAAATAAAGAGAGAGATTTTCATAGAGACAAGAGAAAATCGAGTGTGGTATCTTTGAAGAGACTCTTAGTGACTAATTTATTTATGTGACTATAGAATGATAAAAGAGTTTAAAGATGTCTATTTTGGTGAATAGTGATTCCTCGATCGTGTGGATGTATATGTTTATAGCCTAGTAATGGGAATTGATTTGCAAAACTTAAGAGATAACCCTTGAGATAAGGGGGAGATGGTGATGTGATAGATCAAAGTAGATCTTGAGTGTTCGATGGTGATAGGTTGATTTGCATAAGGCATTAATTTTTGCTATACTGTATATTCCATATACTTCAGCGAAGATGACACTCTATTCCTATCTGGTATACGACTACCATGCCTATGGCCTAGTCCCATATACCACTTATTGATTATTATTCATGCTGAGTTGTGAGGACAAAAAATGATGAGTTCATTCATTAACTTTGATCCTACCCCATGAATCTAAGTGTTTCCACCCCTATGTTGAATGAGATGTGACCTGAGTTTTACACTACGTATAGTTCTATATACTCAGAATGAATTATGATAGATGAGAGAGATTGTACTTTATTATGAACATTCTTAAATAAGATTTCTTGATCAAATTATGCTAATGATCGTAGTTCCAAATTCTTTGAGTGATCTTGTCTTCTTATGTCTTGATAGAAATGTCGATGATAGTAAAGGAGTGATGCTTGATGGCAGAGAGTGAGAGATCGTCATTATGATGTTATCTTATACATGCACTGACCTTCGGCTTGTTATGCCATTGTTGATGGTAGGATATAGAGATGACGACTTCCCCTTGGTCTAATTAGTGATGTTGATAGTAGAAGATGGAGAATGAGGGTAGATGAGGAGGAGCGAATGCATCCTTATTACGACATTGGTGTTGTACTTGTGTCATGTAGGGATAGGGATAGGGAGGAGGAGAGAGATTAGATCTTATGATATGCAATAGATAGGTAAGAGTATGATGGTGCATCTTTGAGTGGGAGTTCATTGAATGAACGAGGTTGAGGTGCTAAGTAGGCTTGAAAATTCTGAGACAGAATTGAAGTGGTTAGAGTGATAGGCTTGAATGAATGGTTGTCATTATGTGAGTACTGATGATAGACTATCAAAGATTTCATGATAGTGAAGTAGTGTAGAGGATTAGTAATCTTTTAATGAAAGCCCCTGGGAAGTGTAGAGCTAATTATTAAGGATTAGCTTTGTATGAATATGATCGTCTTAAGGGTAGCACCTTGAGGCTCAAAAGTAGACTTGAATAGAAAAAGAGGTTGTGGATAAGTAGAGAGTTGAGTAGGAGCTATAAGCTTAAGTTAATGGAGTAGAGTGTCATGAAAAGGAGCACAATTGAGACAAGGTGCTAAGCTTGAGAATTGTATATAGAGTCTTATGTATTAATGGTCCCATTCTCGATTAGAGTTGATGGTTTCCTTCTTGAGTTCGAAGAATTGATTATTGAACTGTTTAAACTCGAATTTATTGAGTTTCAACATTTTATTCATGCTTGATTCTGAAAATGTCCAAGAGAATATCTCTACTCTTGATCTGAACCGATTTGTCTATTCTGAGTGACTTGTGATCGTTCGAATGGGTTGATAGTTTGATTTGATGAGTGATTGATGAGAAGAGTCTTGATCATTATTCGTGCCTAATGATGAGAATGTTGAAGATAACTTCCTAACCCTTAACTAAATTGATAATATTTTCTTGAATTGATTGTCTATTCTTGAGTTTGAATCGAAATTGTTAATGGTGATGAGGAGTCGAAAGATTGATTGATAGATGTGAATGTTGTGATGCGTTTTGAGTCTATTCATGCCTTGATATACACCTTTACTCATCATTCAAGGATAAATGATCCCAAGGGGGAGATGATGTAACGCCCGATAAAATTATTAAAATATCTCTAGAATAGAGATATGCGCGTAACGCATTTTTCCATGCTCTGTTTGCAAATCCAAGACCGGATATGCAATTAGCATGAAAGATTGAGTGGGCAAACAGTCTCACTCGAATTTTAGAGTCATCAGATAGGAAATTAATTTTTTGATCCAAAATGATTTCCAAAGGTTGTGATCGGTTAAGGTGCGACACGGACATGCCTTGTATTTTTTAAAAAAAATTATTTTTCTTTGAGGGGCATTCTAGTTAATTCACAACCCCTCCTAAGTTCAATAAACGAATCTAAGGGATCCTTTACATCAAGCTAAGTGCAACGAATTTCTACCAACTAAGTTTTCGTATGAGTAGATAGAAGAGTCAACTTCAAATGACTATCTCTTAAAGTTATAATGATTTAGGTGACCCATAATATATCAAATCGAAGATATTTGAATTAGATTTCCAACGCATCCAATTTTGCCTTAATCAGTGTTCAGAGTAGAAAGTTATGACCCTTTTACTGAAGACCTGCAAAGCTATCCGAAGATCCGCGATATCTCTGCGTCACGGAACTAACGCGGACCCTTTCTGGATGAGATAAATGACGTTTTTCTCTTTATTTTGAGGGTACTTTTATCCTAAAACTTTTGGGGGTCTATTTAAGGTTCCAAAACGTATAAAACAATAGTTTTCATAATCAAAAACCCTCTTCTTCACTAGGATGAGCCTTCCCTACTTTAGATGTTTCATTACTTTGTTTTTATCTTGATTTAGAGTTAGATTTGCTTAGCTTTATTTTGATTGAGGTACTACTGGACCTATCATTGGCACAACCTGATAGTGATAGAGGCTTCATAGACTAGAGTTTAAAAGTTAATGTAAGATTGTGAGCTAGTTCTTTCTACTAGCCTTTAATTATAATGTTATTTTGAGACTGGATGATGATGTTCCCATTTACTCCCTTATGTCTTCCACTGATTAGTAGAATGTATGAATGAATGAATGTGATAAGGACAAGTGGTTCGCTTGGGGACTAGCAATAATCTCTGAGTGTCGGTTACATCTAGGATACGCTCCCTGGGCGTGACAAACTTGGTATCAGAGCATGAGTTTAAGAGTCCTAGGGAGTCTATGAAGTCGTGTCTAGTAGAGTCTTATTTATGTGTATGTTGTCGACCACACTTTATAAGTAGGAGGTTATAGGATATTAGGAATTGTCTCACTTCTTTCTTATTCCAAATTCATGTGATAGAGTGAAACTCTATAAAAGCTCTCTTCTGATTCATGTGCTACTCTAAACCTTTTGACTATGTCTCCTCCACGAGGTGACAGAGACAATAATGTTAAAACTCTTACAGATGAGATTCTCTTCGATAAAGTAATCAGAATGATAGAGAGACTGCACCAGGATTAAGTGAAGCTGACTAGTATGATATGTTGATTGACTAGAAAGAGTGCACTATTACTCATATGAATCATGCATTTGAGTTAGCTCTAGATGTACCCAAACCCTCTTTTTGTTTTCAAAACTTGTTTCTAATGTTACCCATGAGAGAGTAACTTATGTCTCTTAAGAGATTAATGTTACCCACCTAAAAGTGAGATGCCAGGTCTTATAAACCCTGACCAGAATTGAATCATTCCAAATTTAGAAGGATGATGATGGAAAGAAAGGGATGACATAGCAAGAGTGATGGTTGATTGAGGCTTGTAGTTATGATAGTTATGATGAGGTATAGAGAGAGTGAGAGTTAGTGTCAGGATGTGATAGAGGTGCTCAAACTAGAAGGAAGTTTATGCTGATGTATTGTGGTATTCATACTATTGAGGATGAAACGTAGATCTTGAATAGAGGGAAGCCAAGCATCTTTGAAGTGGTAGATCAAAACTAGGCTTATGAATTTTAAGTAAGAGTTCATGAGATTCATTGAGTTATGAGCCTTAGTCAGATAAGGAGATATGACTAAATAGGTGAGTGGTACTAGCTTGTAAGGAAAGTGATTCAATGGGCAGAGAACAAGTTCCAATAAGGAGAGATGATTAAATACGTGAGTGGTACTAAGTTGTAAGAAAAGTGATGTTATGGGCAGAGTACAAGTGCCCCTTAGGTAAGATGAGTAAGACTAGGATAGCTTAATAAATAAGAAGAGACTTGAGATATGTAACAATGATTATGTAAAATGTGTGAAGCTCTAAGTCATGACTGCTATAAGAATCTAGATAGTACTTTTGAGTTGTCAATGTGGAGTAGGCTAATATAAGAATTTCTTGTCATCCTGAGCAACTAAGTTAATTGGGGCTTATGGATAGATGATGATAAATTTATCCATTATAGTCTAAATCTTTACAAATGAGTTTATGAGAGCACAGAAGTTGAGCGTCAGTAGACAAAAGAAGAGGTTAGATTGTAAGAGGTATGGTAAGTGGTTATGTGCGCCAATAAGGGTAGCAAGTATAGAGAGATTTTCATAGAGACAAGAGGAAGCTAAGAGTGGTATCTTTGAAGAGAGTCTTAGTGGCTAATTTATTTATACGACTATAGTCTAATAGAAGAGTTTAAGACATCTATTCTTATAAATAGTGATTCCTCAATCGTGTGGAGGTATATTCTTACAACCTAGCAGAGGAAATTAATTCCCAAATATAGAGAGAGGACCTTGAAAGCTAAGGAGGAGATGACGAAGTGGTAAACCAAAGTAGATCTTGAGTCTTCGATAGTGATGGGCTGATCAAGCTAGAATATCAACTCTTTTCCATCTCATATGATCTTTACCCTTCAGTTGAGCTGATACTCTATTCCCTTCTAGTGTATGATTGTCGTACCTATTGCCTAGTCCCATGCACATCATATTGATTCCTGTTCATGCTGAGTTTTGAGGATAAAAAATGATGAATTCATTTATTAATCTTGATATTACCCCATGAATCCAAGAGTTTCTAGTCCTATATTGAAGGAGATATGACCTGTATTTTACACTACTTATCGTTCTAAGAACTCAGAATGAGTCTTGATAGACAAGAGAGATTATAATCTATGAATATTCTCAGATAAGACTTCTCTATTGAATTGTGCTAATGATCTTTAGTTCCATGATCTTTATGTAATCCAGCTTTCAAATCTAAATAGAAGTATTGACGATCATAGGTGAGTTATGGTGATGGGAGAGAATGAGTGATCCTGAATTATAATGGAGTTTAGTTCCAATCTTTGAGTTGATGTTCCTTTTGAGCCTCTGCGTATTGAGTTTACAAGTCCTTGATAGTATTCATGCCTAATAATGATGTTGGAGATAAAGTTTAAACTCTAGATATTGTGTTTGAAGTCTATCCTTGAGAATTTGTATTCGAGTATTTGCTTATTTGAGTTATTGATGGTATTTGTGCTTATTTTGCATGGAGAGGTAGAAGTTTGAGGTTTTGCCAAAGGGGAAGATGATGAGTCCCTCCAGGTTCAAATAATGATGTTGATGGTAGTAGACTGAGGGTGAGGGTAGATGAGGAGGAGTGAGTGTATCCTTATTATGATATTGGTGTTAAACTTGTGTCCTATAGGGATAGAGATAGGAAAGAGGCTAGAGATAAAAGCTTATGATGAGTAGTAGATAGGTAAGAGTATGTTGGTCTCTCTGAGTGAGAACTCACTGAATAGTGGAGGTAGAAGTGCTAAGTAGGCTTGAAAACTCTAAGGTATAACTGAAGTGGTTAGAGTGATAGGCTTGATTCGTGGTTGTTATTATGCAAGTATCAATGATAGACTAGTGAAGACTTCATAATAAGGGCTCGAAGAAGAGTAATGAAGTAGTGAAGAGGACTAGTGGTCTTTTAATGGAAGCCCCTGTGGAAGTTGAGTTGAGAATTGAGGATTAGCTTTGTAGGAATATGATCATCTTATGAATAACACCTTGAAGATCAGAAGTAGGCTTGAATGGAATAAGAGAATGTGGATATGTAGAGAGTTGAGTAAGAGTTATAAGCTTAAGTTGAGGGAGTAGAGTGCTATGAAAGGGAGTACAATTGAGAAGAGGTCCTAAGCTTGAGAGTTGTACATAGAGTCTTATGTATCGATGGTTGAATTCTCCATTACAGTTGATGGCTTCCTTTCTAAGTTCAAAATACTGATTGTCGAGGTGTTCAAATGATTCGAACTGACTGAGTTGCGATGTTCCATTCATGTTTGATGATGAAAATGTCTAAAAGAGTATCTCTACTCTTGATCAGAACCGATTTGTCTATTCGAAGTGATTGGTAACTATCCAGATTGGTTGATTAAGTATTGAAAGGAGTCTTGATTGTTATTCGTGCCTGATGATAAGAATGTTGAAGGTAATATCCTTACCCTTAACTAAATTGATTGTCTTTTCTTGAGTGGATTGTATATTCTCAAGTCTGAATAGGCATTGTTGATAGTGATGAGGAGTCAAAAGTTTGATTGACTGATGGGAGTGTCAAGATAAATTCTGAGTCTATTGGTGTCTTGATATCTACCTTTAACTCATCATTCAAAGATGAATGATTCTAACGGGGAGATAATATTACACCCATAAAATTTCTAAAATACCTTTAGAATGGAATCGTGCGCACAATACGTCTTCCAACGCCCCAATAGAAAATTTGAGACTAGATTTATGATCAACATGAAAAATTGAGTGGAAGAATGATCTCGTTCGAATTTTAGAGCCATTGGATCGAAAAATAACTTTTTTATCCAAAACGAAAAAATAGTGATTTTGCACGCCCAAGGCGCAACGCGCCTAGGATGTAGACATGCCTTGTATTTTTTTAATATTTTCATTTTTCTTTGAGAGGCATTTCGGTCAATTTTCAACCCATCCGAAGTTCAATAAACGAATATAAGGGATCTTTTACATAAAGCCAAGTCCAAAGAATATCTACAAACTAAGTTTTAGTAGGAGTAGATTGAATGGTCAACTTCAAATGACCATATCTCCTAAATTATAATAAGTTAGGTTACCCATAATATACTAAATTGAAGATATTTGAATTGTCATTCCAAAACATCCAATTTCACCTTAATCAGAGTTTGAAGTAGAAAGTTGTGACCATTTTAGTAAAGGAGTGCAGAGCTGTCTAAAGAGCACGTTGCGGACCAAACACTAACCCTTACTGGATAAGCAATGACATTTTTCTTTTTTTATTTTCAGGGTACTTTTATCCTAAAACCTTTGGGGGTCTATTTAAGGTCCTAAAATGCATAAATCATCAGTTTTCATAATCAAAACTCTCTCCCTTCACTCCTAAACATAAACCCTCAAGAATCATCAAGAAAGTCATTAAATTCAAGATTCATCCTCAAGGTGAGTTATTCTCCATAAATTTCAATCTATCCAACCCAAATTTCTTTATCTAGTATCTCTAATAGAATCTTAAATTATAACCTCAGGTTTTAAGAAGGCGAATTCAAGAATCCCAAGAAAGGATTTCTTGATTATTCTTTTTCAAGAATGTGGGGTTCTTCATCAACAACTCTAAAAAATTTAAGTCAAGAATTCAAGAATCAAGGAGAATCCCTTTAAATGATATCTTTCCAAGTTCTTCCTCTCTAAAGGAACTACCGAGATCGAGGATTTTCTTCAAGGAAGCTAGTATTCATCAAATTTCTATTGTAATATCAACTTTCTAGGTATGTAAGACTAACCTTAAAGCATAGGATTGTTCTCTCATGTGCCCCATATATGGTCATAGATGAGTTAAGAACCCATGAGTCCCCACATATTATTCTTGAAGTATTATCTTGATTAAATTTTGAATTAAGTTTTATTATATTAAAGAGTTTCCTATATACAATAATATCTTGATGATGTTCTTGAAGTTGAGTAATTGTTTGTATGTATGTTCATGTCTTCATTCGCATGAACCCTAATTGAGGACTATCGTTGTTTTAATGCGTTATTTTAAAAACTTAGATTCGATGGTCATGCTAATTATGCTAAACACTAATGATTTCTTTTAGTGTATTGTATTAGATTTTAATGAATATAACTTTTGAGCATGAATAATGATTTAAGAAAGAGTTTTAATGATATGCAGAGATTTTTGAAGCATGAGTCTTTTTTTATAAGAAGACACTTTGACATTTTAATGACTTTTGATTGAATTGAGCATTGAGTCTAAATGATGAATTGAGTACATATTGATGATAATGTAAATATATTTTTCTCATGATAATTTCATTGATAGATGAAGCTGATAGTTTATATAAGTCTTAAAGAGGATTGATTTGATTGATGAGTTGTGCATGTTTTAGTCTTGGGAGTATTATTGAGCATTGAGTTGGGTGAAAAGTGTCACCCCAGAATTGCGTAGGATAGTCATGCGGCACGTTTTGGCAACTCTTGTCCCAAAGGTTGGACATTCTTTTTGGATCCGAGAGAGAGAAATAGAGATACTATGTCCTTTACCATGGCAAATTTAGGATGGGCATGGCAACGATGCCAATTCTGTGACACTTTGTAACTCTATGCTCTTATGTATCCATGTTTCAAGCCTCATTTGGTTAGGTTGAGGTGTATTAGGTTCATGGAAAACTCCTAGTACCTAAACGAGTTCACCACTTCCCTGAGAGTTGAGTTTTGGGTGATGGTTCATGTAGGAGTCCACTTTAAACATGCATAACTTTTAGCATACTTAGAATTGGGTGGTATATGACATGTCAAATGAAATCCCTTTGAATTAGCTTCTCAACGCACTTGGTTTCACCTTATTTCGAGGTGGGATGAAGGAGTTATGATCGCTTGACAGCTAATATGCCCTTGGACGGGCTGTCTGGGTCACTTGGGGGCTGGGAAAGGCTATTGTTGGCATAACCAAGGTGACATGGCTAGTGGCATGGGCCGTGTGGCTTTCCACTAGCCGATTAGAGGGGTCACAAGGTGTGTCAAGGTGGCTTGTTGGGCATGGGGAAAAATGTGGCTAAGGATGGTGCCACGGGCAACCTTGACGGGTCGTGTGAAGGGTGACGGCTCATGTGGCCGTTGCATGAGGTGAACTGTCCTCATTTTCATAACCAAGTGTGGTGCAGTGGACCACCAAACAGACAGTGAAGCATCACACGACCCATGAGGTGGTCTGTCAAAGTGATGCGACTTTAATTTTTCTAAGTTTTCCCAACTTCCATTTTTTTCTAAGCCACTTCACACAAGCACTCCACATGACCCTGGAGTGCCTCACGACCAGTAAAGCCTCCAGTGAGATGACAGTCTACCAATTTTTCCATCCATTCACTAAATGGCATTTTTATAAATTTTAATTACTCTAATAACCTTTTTAGACTTCCAATGCTATCTTAACCTTCCTAAAAGCCCTAAACCCTATTCCAAAGGATCCAACTCATTACTCTCATCTTAAATACACTCTCAAATTCTCTCAAGAGCCAAATCCAAATTTAAGAAAACTCAAGAATAAGGTTGGATTTCAAGATCCATTTCTAAGCTTCCAGTCTTCCCCAACTCAATTCCAAGAAACTCAAGACCTAAGGTATGTCGGTTTCATTCATGGGTTCCTTTCGCCTATGAAGCCCAAGCTTCCTTTTTACCTAAATTGCATAATTCTAAGTTGATTTACATATGGTCTTACATATTATGAATTGGACTATAAAACTAAGTTGGTGTTTCATAAACATATAACTATCTAAGCATATTTTGAGCTATGAATCTAAGATTCATTATGTGATTTGATGAATGGTTTTGATTTACATTGCTTGAGGGTATTACCAAGTATTGATGGGTGATTTTACATTGAACTTTCTTGTATACTTTCACTCTTGAATTGCATGATCTTATACTAGCACTACACACCCACCAAGTATATAATAAAATGTCCGATGATAATTTCTTGAGGAATTGAAGGTCCAATGCATGTCTTATGAGTTGAATGGCTTTATGATGATGAAAGAAATGTATATTCATGTATCTTAAGCTATAGTATAGGGAAGTGACCAAGCCACACCCGGGAGGTTGTAGGCTCGGGTAACCATGCCGAGGGGTTTAGACCTTGGTAACCATATCGAGGGGTTTGTGCCTTGATCACCTCGATCAAAAGGTGGGTGGGAGTTCCATGCAACCATGCCGGGGTTTTTGTACCTTGGTAACCATGTCGAGGGGTTTGTACCTTGATTACCTCGCTTGGAAGGTGGGAGGTCCGTGCAATCACATTGAGGGGTTCGTACCTCAATAACCACATTGAAGGGTTTGTACCTCATTCGCCTATCAAAGGGGGTAGTAGGCCTTGGATGTTCTGCATTGATGGTCTCTCCTTACACACATACTATGTTCTATGTAACCATGATTTACTTCAACATCCTCCATGCATGTTATATTGCTAAATGCTTATTCATCGCCTATGTTGTACATTTCAATTATGTCATTTATCCTTTGTTACATTGCATCCTACATACTTAGTACATTCAAATATACTAATGCATACTCTATGCCTACATGATGTCACCATGTAAGGACCGGAGCACCAATTGATCATCTTCCTCCTCGTGGCTAGTACTTCCTTTCAAAGCTAGTTGGTGAGTCCTCAAATCTAGGGATAATGACTTGGTTCTCATGTTATGTACTAAGGCTCTCTTTACTTTATTGTGTACTTATGATTATGAAGGTGAGCTCGATTTCTTGTCTTAGCCCCCACTCTTATCTATGTGGTGGAGGTGTTGTTGGATATGATATGTATCTATGCTTGAGCCTTGACTCTTTTGTTTCATGATGTTGATGATATAGAAAGTCTCCTTTAGTTCTTTTACCCCTATTTCTCTTTCATTTATATTGTTTAATTGCTTCCACGAATAAAGATGTGTGATGATATGTTAAGAGGCTTGTTTGGGGTCCCTTTGAGTTCCCCTATTCGCTGTGTCATGTCTAGGCCCTAGGCTTGGGTCATGACAAACTTTGTATCAGAGCACTAGGTTGTTAGATCCTCAGAGTCCAACATACCACATCACTTAGAGCCTTATTCATAGTTATGTTGTGCACCACGACTATGTGTAGTAGGCTATGAGACATTTTAGGAAATGTTTCCCTTCTTCTCGATCCATGTCATACTATAAAAGTTAGGTGAGTTTTCCCTATAACGAATGTTATTTTTCATGTTTAGATCATGCCTAACATAAGAGGAAGGAGAACCTACACCCCCGAGGAATAATCGGCTCATGGTGAGCTCCGGGATGCTCTCACTTTGCTTGCTAAAGCTATGGCCAATCAGGTCAATTAAGGGTCCTAAGCCCCTCATGCTCCTACCCCGAGATCTAGGGTGAGAGACTTCATGAGGATGAACCTACCAGAATTCTATAGGTCCAAGGTGGATGAGGACCCTCAAGAGTTCGTTGATGAGGTTTACAAAGTGTTGGGTGTTATAGGTGTTAGATCGGAACAGAAGGCAGAGTTGGTGGCTTACCAACTCAAGGGGGTGGCACAAATATGGTTCACTCAATGGAAGGGGGAAAAGGGGAACAATAATGTGGTATTATTGGAGGAGTTTAAGGTGGCTTTTCTTAACTAATTATTCTCTCTTAAGCTTAGGGAGGCCAAGATGGTGGAGTTTATGAATTTGAAATAAGGTACTATGAATATGAGTGAGTATGTCCTCAAGTTCAACCAACTCTCTAAATATGCTCTTCAATTGATGGCGGATCCAAGGTCTAGGATGAACAAGTTCGTCATAGGTGTATCCGATTTAGTGAGTGCTTGTGTCTGCTTCTATATTGTCTCTACCGGAAGGGCTAGAAGGGTTTGTTATGTATTATGATATTTGAGGTTTGGTTTGGGTTATGTTTTGATGCAAAATGGTAAGGTGATAGCCTATTCTTCTAGACAACTCAAAGTGCATGAAAAGGATTATCCTACTGATGATCTTGAATTAGCCGCCGTGGTTTTTGCTTTAAAGATTTGGCGTCATTATTTGTATGGGGTGCATGTGGATGTGTTCACCGATCATAAGAGTCTCTAATATGTCTTCACTCAAAACGATCTCAATTTAAGGCAAAGGAGGACGTTAGAACTTCTTAAAGATGACATGAGTGTGCACTATCATCCCAGTAAGGCTAATGTGATAATCGATGCTTTGAGTAGGGTCTTTACGGGTAGCCTAGCTCATGTGGATGATTATGGTAAAGAGGTGGTTGGGGAAGTCGATTGGTTGGCTAGATTGGGGATTAGGTTGGAAGAGGTTGACAATGGTGGTGTTGTGGTAATTGATGGCTCTAAATCTTCCTTGGTTAATGAGGTTAAGTCAAAGCAAGATCATGATCCCTCTTTGTTAGAATTGAAGGCTTTGTTGAGAGATGGCAAGGTGGAGGTTTTCTCCCAAGGGGGAGATGGTGCCCTTAGGTACCAAGGTAGGTTATGTATGCCTTGTGTTTATGACTTGAGAGAGAAAATTCTTAATGAGGCTCATAACTCTTCCTATTCCATTCACCCTGGTTCTACCAAAATGTATAAGAATTTGAGGGATGTGTATCGGTAGGGAGGTATGAAGAGGGACATTACCAAATTTGTATCCAGTTGCCAACAAGTCAAAGCCGAACATCAAAGGTCGGGTAGCCTAACCCAAGATATAGAGATCCCTACTTGAAAGTGAGAGGAGATTAACATAGATTTTATGGTTGGGTTGCCTAACACTAGAAAAGGTTTTGATTCTATTTGGGTTGTGATAGATAGGATAACGAAATCGGCTCATTTTCTACCGGTTAAGATTATAATAGGGCTGAAGATTATGCTAGATTGTACATTCATGAGTTGGTGAGGTTTCATGGGGTTCCCTTATCCATCATATCGGATCGTGGTGATCAATTTACTTCACATTTTTTGAGGTCCTTCCAAAGGGTTCTTGGTACAAAAGTTAAACTTAGTACGGCTTTTCACCCTTAAAACGGATGGCCAAGCTGAAAGAACCATCAAAAATCTTGAGGACATGCTTAGAGCTTGTATTGTGGAGTTTAAGGGTGGTAAGGATGATCATCTTCCATTGATTGAGTTCGCTTATAATAATAGCTATCATTCTAGCATTGGTATGACTCCTTTCGAGACCCTCTATGGTAGACGTTGTAGATTCCCATTTGGATGGTTTGAGGTAGGGGAAATGACTTTTTTGGGTCCGGATCTGGTTATGAAGGGAGGCTTTATAGATCCCCGGTTGGATAGTTTGAGGTGGGGGAGATGGCCTTGTTGGGTCCAAATTTTGTTTTGGAGGCCATGGAAAAGGTAAGGTTGATCAGAGATAGATTAAAGATCGCCCAAAGTCATCAAAAATCCTATGCTGATGTAAGAAGAAGAGACCTTGAATTTAAAGTTGGTGATTGGGTCTATTTCAAGGTTTCACCCATGAAGGGTGTGGTTCGTTTTGGTAAAAAGGGTAAGTTGAGTCCAAGATATATTAGTCATTATAAGGTGATGAGAAGGGTCGGCAAGGTAGCTTATGAGTTGGAGTTTCCTAGTGAAATGGATTTGGTTCATCTGGTGTTTCATGTAACTATGTTGAGGAAATGTGTGGGTGATGCTAGTGCTATTGTGCCTCTTGATGTTGTGGGTGTTGTGAAAGATAATTTGGCCTATGAAGAAGTATTGATAGAGAATTTGGATAGGCAAGTGAATAGGTTGAGGAACAATGATGTGGAGTCCGTCAAGGTCTTTTGGAGGAATCAACAAGTTGAAAGTACTACATGGGAAGTCGAGGCAAACATGCAAAAGCGATATCCCTATCTCTTCCATTTCACTTAAGCTTAAGGTACTAATTAAGTTTCACCTTATGTGATTTCAAGTCTAAAGGTTCGGCCCTTATGTCATTTGCATACATTCATATTTATGTTGATAAGATTATGGTAATTTTGATGTTCATGTTGAGATTTTCTTAAAAATCATGTTTATGTGCATTGTTGCATTCATGTTTGAGCTAAAATCTTCATGACTACTTTCCGTGTGTACGTTTCTTTGACATTCGGGGATGAATGTTCCCAAGGGGGAGATATTATGACACTCTGTAACTCTATGCTCTTATCTATCCATGTTTCAAGCCTCATATGGTTAGGTTGGAGGTGTATTAGGTTCATGGGAGACTCCTAGTACCTAAACGAGTTCCAGACTTCCCTAAGAGTTGAGTTTTGGGTGATGGTTCATGCAGGGGTCCACTTTAAATAATCATAACTTTTAGCACACTTAGAACTGGTGGCCCATGACATGTCAAATGAAATCCCATTAGTTAACTTTGACACTTGGTTTCACCTCATTCCGAGG
>DF359554.1:108979-121475 GCA_000787875.1 Solanum virginianum
AATAAAAATATTTATAAATTTTGTGTAGCTATGTTCGTTATAGTTTAACACGCGGAGACATATGAGGTCGTTTTGAGGGCTCTCTACAACTGAGATTTGATCCTGTGGTGTTCAGCTTGAAATGTCAACCCGTGATGTCCAGCTTGAAATGTCAAGCTCCAATCGCCAGGTCAAGTAGCTGAATTTGTAATATTTTGACACGCGAAAACATATGAGGTCGTCCTATGGAGTAAATTTGAAGAAAAATAAAAACGTTACAGTTGGGACTTGAACCCGCAGCGCGAAGCTTGAAATGCCAAGCTCCAACTACCGGGTCAAGTGCTAAATTTGTTTTAATTTGACACATGGCTGTTTATTATTGATTTCATAGTAAAGTGTAGCCAAGATAATATTAGAGATTAGATAATAATTAATTTTAAATTAAGTCTATTTTGTGTATTTTTTTTCTTTGATCTATAATTGAAGCAACTAAATAAGTATAATCAAGCACTTAAAGTAGATGTATCAAAAAGTAATTATTATAAAAAGATTTAATTAAAAAATTTGTAAAACGTTTTTATGAGTCCTCTGTGAAAAAGGAGTAAAAGCAGGTAAGTATTCACAATTAACAATTAGAAGCGGCCCTTCTTTTTTATTTACTTACACAAGCACCATTTGTTGTGGATATATAGTTAGAACCAAGTTAAAACCACATGGACTCCTACTGTGTATTGGACTTTTTAATTTAATCTTTTCAAAACAATTGTATATTGATGTATTGGCTTCAATAACTTTATAATATTTTTTAAATTATTTTAATAATAATTTTACAATATCATCAAAAATATATAGGAAAAATTTATCAATGTTCCATAAATTTGAGACGAAAAAATAATTTATATTAGGATCTATCGATATTTCATAAATATAGACTAAAAAATAATTTAGAGCACGGGCCTTTGCCACTAGTGCGGTTACAACCAAGTTAGAACCACGTGGAGCAATATAATTGGTATGGCGGTAGTAAGAACCACCACTTCAGCACTATTTTTTTTTTCCTTTTCTTCCTGTGCACATGGGGTTTTGTTATTGGTTTGGCGATACCGTGGGCAATGCATTTAAGTTGGTTAAGAAAAGGACAAGCTGGTCAATTCACTATGCCTTCTTATTTATATTTGCAGCTGATTTTGAGTTTCGTCGGCGGAGCAACCACGTGGCAATATTTAAGTCATTTCATTGCATGACTTTATAGTGTATGACTTTGCAGTGTGTAAATTACAGGTCCAAGAGTACTCGCACTTTTTTATATATATATATATATATAGATAGATAGAAAAAAAGAATTGCTAAAATTAATGTTGTGATGTTCTCTTAAGCAATCATTTATATTTATTTTTTTTGTCAGCTTTTTTTTATTTTTAAATTATAAATTTTTTTTCTTTTTGAATTAAATTATAAATAAGTTTCTTCTTTTATAAATAAAAAATAAATAGTCACTTTATAAAAAATAAAAATAAAAAAAGAATATTCCTTCTTGAGAACACATTCTTTTGACCTCCTTACATTAACCTTAGGTCTTCTTCTTTTTATCATTTTCCTCTGTCTTCTCCCTACTAAATTATAAAAAAACTTCTTTTTAAATGTGAAAAACGAATAGTCATTTCATTAAAAAAAAAAAACACCCCTTCTTGAGAACACATCCTTTTGGCCTCCTTACATCTAACCTTAGGCCTTCTTCTCTTTATCATTTTCCTCTTTCTTCGCACTACATACCATGTAAACTTTTTGTTTATTCTTCAATTTATTTATTTTTTACTATCTTTAGATGTAAGCTTCTGCAATTTAAGATTCAGTAAATTTGTGGTTGTCTGTTTATAATTTAAAGATAGAAAAGAAAACTCAAATAATATATGCACATGAGTATATGCAGAAAACAGAGAAACAATAGGCGTAATTTAGCCACTAGTTCCACTGAGACTTTGGAACAAAATTGACCATCACTTCACTTGAAGCAGATACAAAATTTAAATTTATCAGGTTTGATTTTCTTTCTCTTTATACAAAAGTACAAACCTAATTTTTAGCTTTGTAACTTTAGAGTGCTATGGTATAGAAATTGAGGCCTGAACCACTTATTGAAAGAATAAAAAGAAAACCAAGGTACATTAATTATAGTGTGATAGTTGACTAAAGTTCAGTTTTCTTTATAAATCTCTGAGAATTTTTCAAGTTGAATAAGGATTCTAATTGTAAGTAGAGAGAGAAAATTATACAAGCACACATTAAAATTCTTTTTGTTATGTTAAAAAGGTAAACTCTCTTGAATTATTATTCTTTTAGATATAAGAAAAAAAAAGTGGTAGAATTTTGTTTCATGCCATCAAATAATTTTGATGTAGACTTTTTTCCCAGGAGATGATCAACAAAAAGAGAGAAAAAAAAGATGTCTATTGGTTGCTAACAAATTAAAATTTTTCTTCACTAAGTTGCTCGAACTCTCCAAAAATATTATTGTACCCATGATAAATCCTTCAAAAATACACTACCTGAAGAATTTGGCACTAATGTGATGACATTTTTGAAGAGTCCAACAACATAGATTAATGATCTCAATACTTTTTTATTTTTATTAATTTTTTTGTAAAATGATTTCTAAAAGAATGCAAATAATCTTTGAAATGTTTTTATTCATAGGTTCTTGGTGAAGTTAAAAGATTGTTGGTACTAAGAAAATTTACAGAGAAATTGTACACTTTGAGGCGTGAAAGATCACTATTTTTCAAGAGTAATTGCTTATATATTCTTTTAGGGATTAACAAGTAATACTCTATCAATATACAAAAAAGCCTAAAATTTATATGCAATTGAATCTATATCAGAGAGTTCATTGTATTTATGCAGTTTGTTAAGGAGTCTTTTTAGAAGAGTCGCTCATTTCTTAGCAGACACATCTATTCTATTTAAATAAAATTTAAATTTTAAATAAACAAATTAGTTTAAAAAATATGAAAATAAATCTTTATTTAATTCATGATCTGACACGGTCTGCGCCTAAGCCCCAAGTCCAAGTCATTTATACACACACACTGTAATATATATATGACACACACACACTATATATATATAGGCCTTAAATAGGCTCAAGAAAGTCCTTCTCCCACCAATGTGGGAGACTCCTCACATTAGACACTATTCAACAAGTGGAACATTATAAGATCGAGGAAATTACACTTATAGAAAGTGGGCATGACGGAAACATGGACGCAGGATATTATTGTCAAGTCACTACATGTCCCAAGACGTGACTATTATTCACCGCTTTTCTACTTACTGCGAGTGTTGAGTTAACCCTTGACGCTAGGAATTCAAGCTATAGATTAAAAGAATCCTAGAGATCGAAGTATTTGGCAAATATCAATTGTTACTTGCATAGAGTTATTGAAAAGCAAGGATCAAACTAAACGAGATAATGAATATTTCTGATATATATATTTAATAGTAGTTTAAAAGAATACGGGATAGTTCAATGAAACTAAATAGATCAAAGTGAGTTTGGTAGAAATTCTTTAAGTCCATGGAGAGATAAGCGGATAATTTTATCAAAAAGTTCAAAACAGTATATATATCTATAAAAAAAATTAATTTATATACATTAAAAATTATCCATTAAAATATCCACGTACTTCTTTTATAAGGATTCATCAATATGTACATTAAAAGTTATATAATTAAAAAAAGTACCTACTACTTCTTCTCCTCTTTCACTTTTCTACATGAGAATTCCATTCAAATTGTCTTTCCCTATTTTTCATTGTTCCGATTATGTTTGCACATTTAACTTATTAGACATTGAACATACTTTTCTCCATAAAATCTTATTGCTGGAACTTTATTTATTTATAAAATTTATTAGTTCCTTATGTGTAGGTGTTATTAGTACTTCATAACTAATATTGTTACTTTCTGGTTGCAAAATTGTTATTCAAATCTATCTTATTAATTTTTTTAGTTGAATCTGTAACTCCTCGTGAAATTTTCGAAAATGCCCCTAGCAAGAAAGTAACCGTGCGCATGACGCGTCTTCCCAAGCTCCAACGAAAAATTCGAGACTGGATTTGTGATCAGCGCAAAAAATTGAATGGCCTTGACTCAATTTTAGAACAACCGAGTCGAAAAAATTTTTGCTAATTAATTCCAAGATAGTGAGAGTGCACGCCCAAGACGCGACGCACCTGGGGCGCGGATCACACTTATATTTTTTTACTTTTGTTTTGACGTAGATTTGAAATCATGAAATTTCACGAAAAATACATGTTCGCGCCCCTGGCGTGACACGGACATGTTGTTATGAAGTGAAAATTTTAATTTTATTACGGGAAAGGTCTTTTGGTCATTCCCCAACCTATTCTAAGTTCCAAAAATATATTTAAGAGCTATTTTATTCATGTTAAGGGTCAAAACCCATTCTTCTTAGTTCTACATGAAAATTCTTGAGAGAGAGGACAAGAAAAGCTTGGAAATTTCAAGATTGTGAGACAATTTCTTGAAGAAGCTTGAGAAATTCTCCATCTAGATATGTAAGGCTACCGAAAATATGGGATTATTCTCCCATGTGCCCTATGAACAGTAGAAAGTTGATAAATTGAATGTGAAGAGTCTTGTATGTCAAAAGTCGGAGTTTGCTGAAGAAAGAGTTTTTAAATCAAACTTTGAGTTTTGAGGTCAACTTGAGTTTCAAGGGTCGTAATTCAATTTCATTGATTCCATTAGCTCTGCAATACGAAATTTGGTCTAGCAGGACTGACAAAATTGAATTTAGAATTAAAACAGAGATTTTATACCCAAAGTTGCATTTTCAGTTAAATTCGAATCATAAGTTTGTCTTTGTCAATATTCAAAGTTCGAAATCTCTATTGTAAATTTCAATAATTTTACTATGTCTGAAACGTCATTTTTTAGTAGGATTGCATATATGATTCATATTTATAGGGTTCCAGATGACTTTCGGGGGGTTAAAAAATGTGTTTTGAAGGGTATTGGTGAAAGTTGACCTCGGTCAATGCCTGATCAACGAGGGTCAACAACCCATTTTTCTTTAATTTTATTTGCTGAAAATACCCTTTCTTAACCATTTTGACTACTACACAATTGCCTTCCATTTTTGGAGTTCCAAAAGCTTGGAGGAGTAATTTTGAGCAAGATATTTCATGGATTTTCATTTGGGTAACCTTCCTAAATACAAATTTTTTTATTTTCAGTATTTAAATTATGATTTTGGCTTGAAATTTTGATTTCAACCTTCCAATTTTTATGGGTTTTCAAAAACATGATTCAAACTTTAAATGATGGTTTCTCCCTCAATTTCTACTCAAATTTTATGGAATTTTCACCCACAAACTCCATTTTCATATAGAACTTGATTTTGAGCTCAATTTTTAGATTCAAGATTTTAAAAAATGACCTATTTTTTGACAATTTTACCCCCGAATCAAATTCCTATCAATATGGATATCAATTGACTCCTTTTGACGCGTATATCTCATTCTTGATAGTGATTTGGTATTTTGGAGTTGATTTTGTGGATTCCTTCATCCAAGTTTCTAGTTCGCGATTCGGCCTTGAAGATTGTGGTGATTTTGAGTATTGTAAAAAGGAAAAAAGCTTGGATTTGAGTTACTGGGACTTTCTATTAAGAAAAATGGACTTCTAACCTTTTGTTAATTATGATTGACCCTTGAATTATCCTATGTATGAGGATTTGTTTGATTGTCACATGAAATGGGATAGAATATACTATTATAGGCTTTGATTATGAGATTTTGGATTGGGTTATTGTAAATATTGTGAATCCTTGGCTTGTGAAATAATTGTAGGATTGTGAATACTTGTGAACTTGCGAATTATCTAGTTTTTGATTGATTTTACTATTGATTAAAGTAAGTGGACCCTATATTGATTTTGCTATTGATTAAAGTAAGTGGACCCTAACCCTTCTTGAGTTGATTTTAACTTAGTATTTTCTTTCAATGTGAAACTTAGGGGTTAGTGAACTATTCTAGTGGATATGATTTGGGTAATTGAAAGGTGGAAATGATAACATGTGGGACTTGAATTATGAGATAATGTCCATTGTTGTTGGCTTAGACTTGTGAGATATTATCATGAAATGAGCTTGTGATATCTTTGTGGATAATGTGAAGGTGTTCATGATATTCTGATTGTTGAGCTTTGAATTATATTACATGGAATAGTTTATTGAATCGCTTTTGTGAAATGTTGAGCTAAATTCTATATTGAGATGTTGCTGGGAATTTTGAAACTAATTGCTTGTGAAGTAAGAATTCAAATGATGAATTGTCCTAAACTATCATGACTACGGTTAATTGAAAGAGTTGATCTATGTTAATATTATGATTATTGTGTAATTTGTTAATGGCGACTCAAATATTGAAAGGCAATGAAATGATTAATCAAATTGTGGATTGGTAATACATGTGATCTTGTCAGACATATGTTAATTATATTGTGATGGCTTTTGTATTGACATACATTTGACATGAAGACTGATTGATGTTGAGGCACTGATAATGTTGAGATGATGATGAATTTACGATATTCATGATATTGATGTGTATATTGAAATAGTGATGAGGCTGGATTATATTTATAATACTTGTGTGCTTGTGATTCACTCGAGTTGGTTTATTGAAATATATGATTCATATGGACATCTTGCAATATTTCATTGCCATGAACCTATCTATTGTGCATTAATTATGTGTTTGCTTGATGATCCATTGAAAATAAAAGGTCGAAGGGAGATGGTTCCAGCTAGTGAAAAGAAATGAAAGAAATGAATTGAAAAGCCGAAGGAAAATGGTTCTGGCTAGTGAAAAGAAAAGAAAAAAAAGCCGAAATGAAATGGTTCCGGCTAGATATGAAAGTAAGTGCTGAAGGAAAATGATTCTGGCGGATACATAGTCCATATGTGGCCCCATAGGTTTTGATTTGAGGTTATCAGCAAATGTGTATTGTAGGATAGACATACATCACGATTACTTGACATTGCATCGCATTTTTCATGCATTCACTCCATCTCATATGATTCTTTCTTTGATATTGTGGTATATATTAGATGGAGACTGTGAATGCTTTGGAACTTTTATATTGTTAAGATTGAACTATTTAAAGACTGATATCTCTTGATAACTTGAGCCTTGTATATTGTGAAGAGTGGATTATGTGGATACTATAAATGCTTATGATATTGATAAACTATTTTACCACTTGAATCTGGAATTCAGTTGTATATTTTGAGATATTATTATATGATATGTTGTTATATACATGTATTATTATGTTGAGATTTTTCTGAGTGCAGGATTGTAGTTCAGCGGTTTATGGTTGGGAGTTAAGGAGTACTTGTGTTCTTCATTGCTTTACTCTAGGTTAGTTCCATTTACTGAGTACCTTGTTGTTTGGTGTTCACCCCTTGCTACATTTTTGTAGGTTGTGAGCTCAGTCCCTCTTGCTAGATATTCTTCATTACTGGATCAAACTTCGGGATCTCTTGAGAGGTAGCTGCTTGTCTTTTTGCTAGACCTTCGAGGATTCTATTTTATGTTATGTTCTATTTGAGGTCTAGACATTGAGACTTATATTATCATTTGAGTATTTGTGGTATTAGTGGCTTATACATGTGACACCAGTTCTGGGATGGTTGTAGCTATTGATTTCCTATGCTTATCTATCGTATTTAGACAGTTTATCTTCCATTTTTATTATTATGTTGACTTGTTTAGGTTTTGGCTGACTCGCCTTGGTGGGTTAGTTGAGTGTCATCACACCCGAATTTTGGGACTTGACAAAAGGTCATTCTTTAAACTTTCAATGGTTCATTTATACTAGAGGTACTATATTCTTCTATTGATATTTCTTTTTATCGTCAATAGTTGTATTTTCAGATAATGAAGGAAAAAAATTGAATTTAGGGATTAATTTTTTTCTTTATAAAAATTTATCTTTTTATTATTTTTAATAATAAAATATAAAAATAAGTTATTAATAATTTTAATATCATCAATCATTACCGCGTGAAGTGCAGACACTTTACCTAGTATGGATATAGAATAGGTTTTAATGATAATTTTCTTTAATCTTTAAATTCATTTTTAATTTTAGATGTGTTATTAGTTTATCTTAAAAAGTTTTAGAATAAAAATTGAATGAAAACACAAATTGATTTGTTTAACTTTTGAAGTGTAAGAGGTCATCTAGTATAACCACACTAAATAGAACATTTAAACAACAACAATAATACTTAAAATATAGTAAATATTTAAATTGATCATATATTTAATAAGTGAATGAAATAACAAAGTTTAAAAAAATTAACATAACAAATGAAAACTAAAAAGGAGAAAAAGGAGAAAAACAAAAAAGAGATGTGGCAAGTCCTATGACATATCTTAGACATGATAAATAGTTATAGACAATAATAGTCCATGTGACAACATGGATATATAAAATATTACTAATAAAAAGAGAGACACACTGATCCAAAGTCCTTATATATTGTTGGTATTTTTAGGATCTTGAACGTTAATATTGTTTAATGACATACCCTCCAATAAAGTCACTGCATCATCATTATTCTAATTAAACAACTCTGACGGACTCTATGGATTGTCAAGGGAGTTGTTCTGGTAGTTATCCATAGGAATTAGTGCATCCATCGGGGGATGTCTATTAAATGAACCATTTGTGATGTCATTGGAGAACACACAAAAGCTGATAATTAAGGAGCTAGTAGTGATGAAGGCATCAGGAAAGCAATTGTTGTCAAAGGTGTTGAATTTTTGAGAGTTCTAACAGTCATATTTTGAGGTATTAACAAATACAATTGTGGAAACATTGGAGGAAACATTTCTGAAAATGATAAAGGAGATTGAAGAACATATGGGGGTCCATAAAAGGAATCAATGGTGGAGGATCCCTTAAAGGATCCACTTGATGAAACATTTATTGAAAAAATTCATGTAATGTAGATAATGGAATTGTTGGTAAAGCCACTATTGTTGTAGCCAAATTAGGGACAAAAAATGAATCATTGTCCCTCTCATAGTTTATTCCACTAAAAAACATCGATGGAGACAATGGAGGAACCATTGATACTTCTAAACTAGTATGGGACAATAAAGGATCATTTGGACCCTCAATGTTCGTCCCACTAGGTATTATCGGTCCAATAATGGATTGAGGGAAATTTGATATATATCCCTCTTCACCAATCTTCTTTTTCATTGATTCATGTATCTGTTTAAGATTTTTCTTGATAACATAACTTAGATTGTTGACATCGTAAGGATGCATGTCAATGGGAATATCTTTTCCCTTTAAGACTTCATACATCTCATTTGTAATTTCCTTCACCCTATTTTCCTCCCTTGCTTTTATTAGTTTTTCTTTCATTTTCTCAATCCTTTTCTTGGTGAACTCATCTCTTGTCACCATCTTTTTGGATTTATCATCTGTTGGCAACTCCTTAAATTTTGTAAGGGTATTGACTATGGAACCATGATTTGGAAAGACTTTAGGTTCAATTTTGTAAGGACTATAGATGATAACAGCTATTTCAACATCACAAAGAATTCCAAGTTCTTTCAGCTTTGTCAATAGCCCTTTTTCTCTTTTGTTGTATGAAACTTTTCTTTCATTTTCATTTTCAATCAAAGAAAATTTCACTTTCTTTCTTGGCATGGTAAAAATTAGTAGAATGAATGTGCTTATTCAAAACTAGCTTTATTGTTGTTTTATTTGCCCTTAATTGATTCCTATTTATAAAAAAATTAGATGTTATAAATTCTTGAATAGTTTGAATTGAGAATTTTTAGTTGATAGAAAGTACTTATTTGAATAAAACAAAATAAGAATGTATTAGATAAAACTGTTAGGTCTTATCACCTTGAAATATATGAAGTTCGTGGTTCCAATCTTATCCTAACTGATATTTTTGAGTCAAACTTTCTTATTAGGAAAAGAATTAGTGTGGCTTCTTGAATAGTTTGAAGAAATTTTAGTTGATAGAAATTACCATTTTGGAATAAAACTAAATAAGGATGTACTAGATAAAACTATTAGGTCTTATCACCTTGAAATATGAAGTTCGTGGTTTCAATCATATCCTAACTGACTTTTTTTATTCAATCTTTCTTATTAGGAAAGAATTAGTATGGTTTAAATCTATGTTAGTAGTACCAAAAATATCATAACCCAGACCTAGGGCCTAGACGTGACCAGCGAATGGGGAACCCGAAGGGATCCCAAACAAGCCTCTTAGCATATCATACACACATCCTTGGTTGCAGAAGCAAGATAAAACAACAACAGAGACATAAACAAGGGGAATTGGGACTAAGGGAAAGAGAGAGAGTTTAATACTTAAATAACATAGATGAGTCAAAGCTCAAGCATAATACATAACTTCTCCAACAACACCTCTACACGTAGAACTTAGCAGGGGCCAGGACAAGCAACCGAGGTCACCCTCATAGTCATAAATTTCCAACATAAGAAGAGTCAATACATAGCATAAATCAAAAGAAGTATGTCCTTGGAGTTGAGGACTCACCACACTTGCTTTGAGAAGATAGTACAAGCCACATAGAGGAAGATGATCAAGTGGAGCTCTGGTTCCTACATGGTAACATTGTGTAGGCATAGAGTACGCGTTAGTACATTTGAATGTACTAAGTATAGAGAATACAATGCAACAAGAGATAAGCAACAACATTATCGAAATGCATAAGCATAGGCAATGAATAAGCATATGACAATATGGCATGTATGGATGATGCTTAGAGTAAATCATGCTTACATAGAACATAATACGTGTGTAAGAAGTGACCATCAGTATAAAATATCCAATGCCTACCACCCCTTGGAGAGGCGATTGAGGTACAAACCCCTCAATGTGGTTATTAGGGTACAAACTTCCCAATCATGGTAGCAAGGGCCTATTACCTCCCGAGCGAGGCAATCGAGATACAAACCCCTCAATATGGTTATTGAGGTACATACCCCCCAACATGGTAGCATGGGCCTACTGCCTCCCGAGCAAGGCAATTGAGGTACATACCCCCCAATCATGGTAGTGCAGATCTACTACCTCCCCAGCAAGGCAATCGAGGTACAAACTCCTCAATGTGGTTACCCGGGCCTACAACCACCCAAGCGAGGCTTGGTCAACTCACAGCACTATAGAGGAAAATGACACATATATGCATTCCTTTTATCATCATAAAGTCATCCAAATCATAAGTCATGCTTTAGACCTTCAACAACTCAAGATTCCATAAACGAACATTATATCAAACACTTGGCGGGTGTGTAATGCTAGTGTAAAACCATGCAATTCAAAAGAGAAATCATGCAAGAAAATCCAATGTAAAACCACCCACCAACACGTGGTAATACCATCATGCAATATACATCAAAACCCTTCATCAAATCTCAAGAAGATAAAAAATTCATAGCTCAAAACATGCTTAAATAGTCACACTTTTATGAAGCTTTAACATAGTTCATAGTCAAATTCATAATAAGTAAGACACATAGGTAAATCAACTTAGAAAAATGAGATTTATATAAAAAGGAGGATTGGACACCATGGGTGAAATGACCCATTAGTTGAAACTCACATACCTTAACTTTGGAGAATTCCTTGATGAAGATTTGAATGGAGACTTGAAGCTTGCATTCCTTAAGATTCGGGAAGAGATTTGACACTTGAATTTTGAGAGAAATATTAGTCAAAGTGTTTAAGAGAGTATTAGGGAATGTATTATGTGATATGAGGTTGGAAATTGACTAAGTATAGGTGTTTTTACGTATGGAAAGGCTTAGGCCCAAGACCCAAAAGCCTTGGACCTGAACAAGAAAACTGGCCAAAAAAATAGGCTCTCCGCGCCCCTATCTCGTCGCACCTGGGGCGCGCCTAGACAGTGGAAATCACTCACTTTAAATTTTTGGATTTTGAAATGATTGCTCTAAAATTCGAGTTAGACCCATCCCTCACTCAATTTTGCCCCCTGATCAAGAATATGAAGTCATATTTTTAGAATCACGCACGAATTTTGAGATATATGGAAACTACAATCTTGGGCACTTCCAAGGCACATTTTTGGGTCATTTCAACATCTCCCCCTTGGGAACATTCGTCCCCGAATGTCAAAGAATGTATCTAAGAAGAGTAATTATGAAGAAATCAGCCCTACAAGAATGCAACAATGCATTTAAACACCTCTTTCAAAAATCTTAACATAAATGTCAAAATCACCGTGAACTTGTCAATATAAACATGAATGCATGCAAATGACATAGGGGCTGAAACATAAGACTTGAAATCATAAAAAGGACTTGACGTGTTATCATAAGCTTGAATATAATGAAAGAGAGATGGATATTGCTCCTCCATTCCCGCTCCGGCTCCCCGAGAGACACTAAAAGGACTTGACGT
>DF359553.1:5822-63160 GCA_000787875.1 Solanum virginianum
AATAGAAATATTGACACTAATAGCCCCATTCCAATCATTCTTGTTCTACTAGCAGCATAACTCTAAACAAGCAACAAAATATTTAAAATATTAGGTTAGACAACTGATATAGAACTTATACATGAAGTAAGTAAAACTATATTATCTTTTTTGTTGAACCCTTTGGCCTACCCTTACTTTTTCAATTTGAGTAGCATGTGCTGATCTTGGGCCAACAACAGGTGTTGATCTTAGGCCAGTAGCAAGAGTTGCATGTGATGATCTTGGGCCAGCAACAATAGGAGCAACATGTGTTGAACTTGAACTAGAAGCACAAGAGTAGTAGTTGTTGAATTTGGGCCAGCAACAGGAGTAGTAGGTGTAGAACTTTGTTTAGTAATGCCTACACTAGCATGAGCACTAATAGGACACTTTCTTTTATTATGACCCTTATTATTGATAACATTCAAATATAGTTCTCAAAAGAAATTGTCACAACTCGAAATCTAGGTCTGATAGTACTCACCAAATCCACCAATGCTAGTTAGCCCAAAATCCTAAACAACTCAATATAATGATAAAAGTGGAACGTAAACAGTCTAATACGATAGATGGGCATATGAAATAAAAACTACAACTTTTTCAGAACTGGTACCACATGTACAAGCCTCAAAATACAGAATGCTCAAATGAAATACATGTCTCAATGTCTAGTTCTCGACAAAATTGTAGCAAAAGCATGATCACCAAACAATAGGGTACTAAGCAAATAGGATTAACCTAGAGTAAAGTAATGAAGAACACAAGTAACGCCTTAACTCTCAACCACATGCCACTGAAATACAAACCTGCACTCAAAAAAGTCCCAGCATAGTATATACGTATAATATATATGAGTCATGAGGATATAATATAGACTAATCATATAGTATCACATCTTAGAATATCCAAGTGATACACAAGTCATAAGGTAGGATAGACATCTACTGACATAAGTCATATTACCAATGATATAAAAAAAAATGAGATGAGATGGAGTGAATGTCGTGAGATGGAACAATGCAATGCAATGTCAAATAACATAATGCATGTTTGTCCTATGATACACATTCACTGATAACCTTAGATCGGAACCCATGGGGGCCACACATGGACCATATATTCACCGAAACCATTTTCCTTCTGTATTTACTTTCATATCTAGTTAGAACCATTTTCCTTTAATTTTTTATTTCTTTCCTTTTGTTCTTTTTTCTCTAGCCAGAACCGTTTCCTTTCAACTTTTCATCATTAGTGGATCATCAAACAAGCACATAATAATGGCAAAATAATCATGTTCATGAAAATGGAATATGCAAGATGTCCATTATGTATTGCAATAATAGAAACTGAGAAGTTCTCAAGTGCATGATCACACCCAAATTACACCTTCCAATTAAGATATAAATGGTCTTTGCTCAAATATAGAACCTAACAATGGTTAGGGTCTATCTTACAAGGGATATGATCCATACTTGGAGTAATTAAAGCAATCAAGATGAAATAATTGACTTACTTCCAGAAAGGTGGGTTTTAATATAAAAACAATAAATTTATCCTAAACTAAGATCACAGTCAATGCAAGTGGTGTTAATCCAGTGAGAGACATAACTAGGGTATTGTATTGCCCATGAATTCTCAACATAGTATAACCTCATAATTGTAACCTTTTCTCGTGTGTAACAAGTAGAACTGGTAAGTTATGTTTACTAATTCCTTGGGCTAGCAACTAGAAAAATTTCACCACACAACTTGGGCCATCCCCGAGTGTCACATTACTAACCCTTACCTTGTCCTAGTACAACCATCCCTTGGGATATTCAGGTTGATTAGACGAGTGTGCTCATGTTGAATCCAATTATTTATCCCTTTTCCTAGGCATTATCCCCTAAGACTGGTGAGTATGAATAAGGCAATTTCTAATGTTGGCCATCCGTTAAAAAACATTCAAAACAATAAAATAAACAATACATACATGCACACTTTTCAAGGATTATGAATTATTCAGTTTTTTACTTCGTTAGATCTTCATGATTCTCACAAACCTAGTTGTGGATTTTAGCTACTCATATTCATTATGGATGAAAGAATCATGTTATGAATTTGTATACTTTAAAACTTACAACGAAGAATTAAAGAGCAAGAAATCCAAAATCTTCACCTAAATCACAATAATTGAATTCGAAAATAAAAACGAAAGTTGTCTTCCCAAAATCTTAAAGAACAGTATAAGATGAAGTGATAATATCAAGTCTAATGTTCTATACATCTAAAAATACATACAAACTCTATTTATAATAAAAGAAATCCAATTCCTAAATAGATTAGCAAAACTAAAATTAGGGCTTTTCACGAATAAAGTTACAGGTTGTAGATGCATTCACGGCCCATGGACTGATATCATAAGTTGCATCCTCAAAGTCTACCTTTATTATATGACTCGCCTCTTACAGACTGTAGATTGACTTATGAACAGTAAGTGTTTCTGCCCTCATAACTTTCAGAAACTATACAAAATCATTGGGCCTCAAATCACAAATTGATGTACGAGTCGTCAAATGAACACAACCCATCCTAATAACACATAGTTTCATCTTCCAAAAATTGGACCTTATAGGATCAAGACTATGAAACACCATCTACTACTCATGGACTAAATCACGAAGCGTAGATGGTTTCATAAAACCTCAAAAAGCTATAACTTGTCCAAATCAGCACAAAAACTCTGCAACTCCTGTAATACTGCAAAAATAACATAGAAACACATCAAAGCTACTAACATCACTTAGAGAACATACAAAATTGTACGTTCAAAGCATTAAAAGTGTCATATTTTTATGGCACATCAACACCCTCAACTTAAATTTATTATTTGTCCTCAAGCGACTGACTCAACCTAATATAAGTAGTATAACAACACATAAACCTCAATGTCATGGCATACATCATATCTCATTCAATCACAAATGCTAAGTAAAACCATCAATATATGTATAAGACAGTCATCCAATAAACTCATGCAGATCAATACATAAAGAGTAACTTTGACAAGCAAGGCAATGTGTATATGCAATAATTACTGAGATGGCTCATAACTAACAATGTAGTCCAAGTGCCCTCACAAAAAAAGTCTTATTTCTTACTCAAACTGATGTACTCTGATTCGATGCTAGGGACTGACAAATACACTCACACTCACAATTGATATTCAAACACTATGTGCAGTGCCATAGGTTTTCCCCTATACTCATGATCATGACATTTGACTAGTTGAACTAGTATCACTATAGAATTTCTTAGCTTATAATGTAGGTTCAGGGGCTTGGTATTATATTTTGAGAACATAGTAACTAATTGCCCTTCCTTGACACAGTGCTATTTCACACTTTACATTACCAGAACGGACATTTTAACTCATAATTCTCTTTTTCCAATTTCAAACTTTTTTGGGTGCACTTATTTTACTTTTCAGCTCATTGCCATTTATTCTTCTCAATTCTTATTTTTTTTCACCTCACATTTTTGGCATTTATGCATTTTTCTCACACCTATTTCACATTCTACCCTTTTCATTGTATTACTACCTTTTTCTCTCCATGATGTTATGATGTCTTTGCAACAACCACTTTGAACTTAGGCTTTTGGTCTAAGTCAAGATGCACAATAGTCAAGGAGGGACCAGGGAAAATTTCAAGATTTACATAGACAAAAAGGTTTAGTTACTCAAGTATTTATAAAGAAAGGGTACATGTAGGGGTTAAACATTAGGATAAATTCATTTTAGGCTAAGTGGACTATTATGACTAACGGCCTCTGATCCTTTTCTAAGCAACCTACAGTTTTAGTCAAAATAATAGGGTAATTCTAGATTGGAACGTAGTATAAGAATTACACAATAAAACTCACACACACTTGGCACTAAATACAATGTCAATATAGATATTTAAATCATGCTTTCTTTTTACAAATAATCCTATCTGAAAAGAGCAAACACTTTCAACTACTGATTCAACACGGTTGTTATCAAAACTACCTTTTTAGCACAACATTAATTTCAAAAATATGGGGTATCATTTTTTCAGTATAAACAAATATATGCCATAAATATCAGTGTAATGTACTACCAATACTACTTACACATACTAAACATACTAGTTTAACAGGAAATAAATATCCTTAGGGAAAGAACACAGGCAAGAAACCCTGGCAGACTCAAAATTTAGGGTAGATGTACTTGTTACTTAGATTTCATTGAGCCCTATAACTACTAACACCCCATTGAAAAATCCTTATATTCTCCTAAATGTAAAAAAATAAAACAAAAGCTAGCATAGGGGTCAAAAAGGAACATTCCTAGGCACCAGTCTCCATCTGTGACCCACCATCCTCAACTTGTCGGTGGTCTTCTTTGCCCTAGCGGCCTATCTTGAGGGTCCAATACCCCTCACCATCTCCTTCTCATATGTCTATCGCACTATCTCATCTTCTATAAAAGCTCGTATATCAGCCTCCATCTATTTTTCCTCCAATCTTTCTGCATCTTGCCTAGTAGCATCAGAGTCATCATCTCTAATGTGGCATATCTTCCCAGAAGTGTGATCTGGGGACCCATTAGCAAATAGATCTAGAACCTCTGTAGTAATGTCTTACAAGGGAATTGTCAAGGGTGCTAGAGTCATTGGCCTCATCTCATCATGAAGCTGCAGGATCTCTATCCGAATGGATGTAATGTTTGGAGTCTGAGTTAATCTGAGGCACTTCTCCACATGCCTCTCAAATGCATCCATATGGCCATGTAATACTACCAATCTCTATTCAAGTATGGCCATGAGCCATGTAGTACTGCCAATTTCTCCTTAAGTGTCGCCGTGAAGTACTCCGGCATGCGCTCCTTAGACTTTGATATGGCCTTACAAACCCAAGGCCTAATCTACTACAATAACTAAATCAACATGGACTTAGTGCAAATCTGTCTCTGCACCAGATTCTAAATGGACTCTGTGAAGATATAAACTATGCCCTTGGTCTGAGGACATAAAGGTACAACCTCTGGTATGGTGGAGGAAGTCGAAGTGGGCCTTATCTATATCCCTATTTCAGTATATGGGGGCCACTCCGACTCATCAACAATAACAACGGTGGTAGTGATAGTGGCCTCAAGATGTAGAGGCTCAACAAACATCTTTGGTAATCTGATTATAGTGCACAGTGCTTGCCGTGGAGCTATTAGATTCTCATTGGCCTTGATTAGGCTGGCATCCTAAGTCCTCTAAATGTCTATCATCACGTCCATATTATGCATGATCTTTGTCCCCACCTCTATATATGGTCAATCCAACAAATATGGGAATGGGATCGAAGTGGACTTCCTTAAAGAATGCTCATGTATCTCTCTATTATACACAGAGTGAAGTCAATATAATATCCAGCGATGATGCTAACAACTAGTATTGTGTGATCTGCCGTCAGGGTATTATCAGCATGGGTCAACTAGATACGCGTATACACCACTGCCTACCAAAACATGCCAGTAAAGTTGAGCGAGGACTTTACAATAGGCTTGGGACTAGACACCCAATCCATATCCTGGCCTCGTTCAATGATATAGCAGGATATACATCTCAACAAGGCAGCATTTCAGACTGCATCTCTCATCAATATCCCATTTAGAGCCTAGCCCAATCGATAATAAAACTTATTTGTAGTCACAAGGGCCTGATAGTTGGGACCAAGCAAAAACTTGCAGATGGTGGTCTCTGATATATCTACGGGAATACCTCGCACCAATGCCTAAGTCAACCTACATTGAGAGAGGGGCTTTACCTTCTTTAGCATAGCCTCAATAATAGTAGCAGCACAAGCGAACCAACACTGGGGAAGTATTCCCTGATGGTACTACTAGCCAGTCAAACTTTGACAAGCCATGGTATCATGAAGAATTGGTACACTATCAAATTCGGTTGTCACAATTTGTGGCTCCTCAAATATGGTTTGGGTCTGCCGACCCCTGTCATCTTGCTGGACATCCTCTAAATATATCTCTTGTATCTCCTTGATACACCAGTATCTTGATAGTTCAGCTATAGTAACTAATTCTAGGGCAAACATGCTCGACTCTATGGACTCTGAACTTGACACCTCATCTGACCCTGAGCCCTCTCTGTCTGCGAAGTCTGACCTGGACCCCTCTCTGGAGTTTATCATTTGTATCGACCTGCTCTTGTGCAATCCTACTTATTCATACTAGGGAGGCAGTAGTGTAATAACTAGTGGTTGGGCTAGCACTAACTATCCAGATGTTGCCCTAGTATTTCGTAGCTCAACACCCTCATCTGGACAGACGTTGAGCTTTTTTATAGAGCCACCAGCCTTAGAATCCATAGGCTCATTTTAGAGTCTACTATGTTGCGCCTCTATCTCATCCCGCTTTGGTCGTAGACCCATGGTTTTTGTAAACACAACAAGATAAGCACACATGAGTCCCATGAAAAACAAAAAGAAAAATAAAAATTAATCAAAAATTATCACCAGATGAAACTACGAAGGCTCACTTATGAGTTGTAGAGTAAACTACGGGCCTTAAAAGGCCTTCGTAGAAAGAGGGCATAGTAAAGTTAACTGCTAGATTTGCACATAAGGACTCAGTCATGACCTATGGTTTAAATCACGGGTCGTAGACTGTGTCATAGTAGCAAAGGCACAAGTCTAATAAATCAAGTGTTAGAAACTATGAACACTTTTTACGAGGCATAGTTTAAATTACAACTCATAAATAGGTTCATCTTGTTAACATTTGGAAATATTAAGTTATTGGATCCTACTTACGAGGAGCAATTATGGTCCATGGATAAAACCATGGGTCATAAATAACCCTTGTTATTTTTGAAAAACCATAATTTTAATTTCCCAAGTCCAAGTTTGTTTCTAACACATGAAATACGTGACTACAATTCAGCTAATGTCCCTGTCAAAGAAAAATATAAGTGTCCACTTGTGCATATAGACTAAGTTACAACAATAGGGTATATAGATTTAATCAACATTGAAGTATAATAACATTTCAAACACAATCAAACGTCCTCAATATTAGACCAACAAAAACCAACCAGCCCAAGTTCATCAAATTATGTTCTGCCCCTCATTCACCTATTTAGTAAGAGTCAAATAATATTCCCTCCACTGACCAATTATCTTAAAGCCAAATAGAGCACAAAAATCTTGATAACTACCACTTGACAATTTTTTATTACCCCATTCAACATAATACCAAGATAATAATCTTGCTCATGTAAATCATGCAACTTCATTACCAATTTCAATAGGATAATTCACTATAATTAATACCAGCAGTGATTACACACGAATGCTTATTGATGAAGCAAGGGTATATGACTTCAACATAACTCCTAGGCCAACATCCACAATAAAATAATGATGTGCAATCAATTTACTCAATATGCTTAGGTTCCATAAATACTAGGGTAACCGAATCAAAACAAACCACTTCTCTAAATTTCTTAGTCAAAATTTCAAACTTGAGAATTTTAGAAGATTCGAATAGATATACATAACGGAAGCTTGAGTGAGAGGCCAAGAAAATAGCAAAAAATCAAATAATAGGAGAACCTAGGACTTTCCAGAACAGTGCTTGCATGGATGAAAATTCACCAAAAAATATGGTGGGGATGTTGGGAATGATCGAACGAGAGGAAGAAAGGGTAGGGTTTGGTTCTTTGTAAAATATGAGTTAAATGAAGGGTAATTTTAATCACCCCTCTTTCATTCCATTTATCAGGTAAAAAGTGAGATGTTGAATCCACAAAATCCCCTATTATGGACCGTATACGATTTTATAGCCCATAAGTCTTGGTTTCATAATTTCAAAAAATTAGTTTTCAGGGCTTGGATTCTATGAATCAAACCATGAGTCGCAGAATGGCCTACGGCTCATAAATTGAGTTTGTAGTTGCCCCCAACACTTAGGAAAATTCCCAGAATCTTATGTGGGATCCACGAACCCTATTCACGGTACATAGTTTGTTCTACCGACCGTAAAGTAGGCTCGTGAATTGAAGTACATAAAAGTTTACTAAATGGCAATAGTTCTACGACCAGTTCCATGAACCGTGGTTTAAACCATAATCTCTACACTGACTCATAGAAACCATTTATCTCACTTTTGTTACTAGTTTGCTACCCTAACCTTATTCTTGCACATTCTAAGAAAAATAAACTATTACCTTATAACTTTCCAGTCTGTGTTTCTAAAATTACAACAAAATTATTGCGGCATGACTTAGACAAGTCCAAACATCCACTATCTTGATCTCCCTTGTATAGCCAAAATATGGTTTAATTCTTTGCCCATTGGCTTTGAATCTTATTCCATGATTGTACTCTAACTCAAAAACCCCATGGTTTAAAACATATGTGACTTTGTAAGGACCCAAACATTTGGACTTGAGCTTTCCAGGAAACAACCTTAGCCTTAAATTGAACAATAGAAATAAGTCTCCTGATGCAAACTGACGATACTCAATGTGATGGTGATGGTGCAACTTCATTCTCTGCTTGTACAGTATTAAGCTTTCCCATGCCCTCAACTGAAACTCATCAAGTTCATTGAGTTGGCTCAGTCTTGAATTCACCGCATCATTTCGGTCTAGATTAAGCTTCTTAAGGGCCAATATCACCTTGTGCTCAAGCTCTAATGGTAAGTTACAAGCTTTACTAAAAATAAGTTAGTAAGGAGACATACCTATGAGAGTCTTGAACGTAGTTTGGTATGTCCATAGTGTGTCATCTAGCTTTCATGACCAATCTGTTCAGTTTGCATTCACTATCTTAGATAGAATCTGTTCTCCCAATTAGATATCTCAACTTGTTTACTCATTTGTAGATGGTAAGGCATTTCTACTCTATACTTCACCCTATACTTCTTTAAAAGAACCTTGAACAACCTATTGCAAAAGTGGGAACCTCTATTGCTAATGATTGCCTGAAGAATGTCAAACCATGAGAAGATATTTCTTTAAAGGAACACCGTGACACCTTTACTATCATTGTTAGGAATCGAAATTGCTTCCACAAATTTTGAGGCATAGTCTACAGTAACCAAAATATACTTGTTCCTATAAGAACCGATGAACAACTCCATGAAGTTTATCCCCAAAATATCAAAAAATTCAATTACCATGATGGGGTTAAGTGGGAGCTCATGCTTTCAGGAAACACCATCTTCTCTCTAACACTTGTCATAGGCTTTAGTATAATCATATCCATCTTAGTGAATGGTTGGTCAGTAGTGCCCATACTGCAAGATCTTCTATGCTGTTCAAATTCCACTATGATGCCCACCAACCAATGATGAATGACAAGCCTCCAAAATGCTCATCATCTCCACCTCACGAACATAGCGATGAATATTCCCATCCACATAGACATGAAACAAATACTGTTCAAACCAGAAACACTTCTTCATATCAGACATAAACATACAACACTAGTGAAAAGTCAAATCTGGTGGCACAACATCACTAACTAGGTAAGTTTGCATAATATGCGAACCATTGTATTGACTCATGAGATGATACCAATACTGTCTCATCAAGGAATGAATCATCAATATCTGCCCTATCGTTGAACTTTACTATAGCCACATCCTCGAATCTGTAAAGGTGGTCAGCAACCTGATTCTCTGTCCCCTTCCTATCAATCACCTCAAAGTCAAACTCTTAGAGATGAAGTACCCGACGAATCAACCTTAGTTTTGCATCCTTCTTTGCCATCAAGTACCACAATACCAAATGATCAGTATGTATAATGACTTTGGTTCCCAAAAGATATAATCTAAACTTCATGAATGCAAAGACTACTTTAAGTAACTTCTACTCAGTAATAGTGTTATTCTTTTGTGCTACATTAAGGGATTTGATGGCATAGTAAATAGGATGAATTATCTTCTCTTTACATTCTCCTAACATAACATTAAATGCGACCCCGCTTACATCACACACAATTTAAAATGGCGAAGTCTAATCTAGAGCAACTACGATAGGCACCGGTGTCAACTTCAGCTTCAACCCTTCGAATGCCTTATGACATGTATTATTAAACACGAACTTAGAATCTTTCTCAAGGAACTTGTACCAAGGATGTGTGAACGTTCTGTAGAATCCTGCATGTTGTAAGAAACTCCTCACCCCTTTGATAGAGATAGGCTGAGGGAGCTTCTCAATGACCTTAACCTTAACTCTATTTACCTTTGTGGAGATCCTGTGTCCATATACAATGCCTTCCTTAATAATAAAGTGATACTATTCCCAATTTTGAACAAGGTGACACTCTTCACATCTCTTAAGCACATTGTACAAATACCTCGAGCAATCTTCGAATGAATCTCTGATCTTAGGCATATTTATATGACAAACTAGCCAAAATTACCCATATATAAAGATTAGTCAGAGAATAAATCCATATAGTTTAGGTGTTTTTAGTATGATACGGTTTATTTTTCTAATCCTGGGTCAAGTGTACTTGTTTGGTGTGTTTTGCAGGTTTTTGAATAGAATATGCAAGTATGCACTCACATCCAGAGTTTGAGGAAGAACACAACTGCAAACTACGTGAAAAATTCAGTCAGCCCAACAAAAATTGCTCAAGTGCACATCGTGAACCTAGGGAAAAAGCTATCCAACCATAAATCATGGAGAAAAAGGTGCAAATCAGGAAAATGGGTGAAGTTCACATTGTGGACTTGTACAACAAAAGGAGAAATTGGCCCAATCAGCATTAAATGGGAAAATCTACGCAAAATAGCCTAGTCCATGTCGCGATCTATGAAAACCCCACTGCAAAGATGAGATACAATAATTTTAAGTTATATTTAGTTTAGAACATTAGCTTTCTTATTTGGTTTTGTATAGAACAGAGGATAGAAGACTAAGAAGTTCATTCTAGGGTTACTTTGGTTAGTTTTTACCTTTGAGTTTTCATTGTGAATGTAGATTAGCTTCTTATTGATGTTTAAGACAATGATACGTGGCTAATCTTCCCATATTCTAGGATTGTAGCCATCGACAATGTTCTAGTTCTTGATATTGTCATATTATGAATAGGTTTCCACTAGGTTATTCTTATATTTCTTTTATCAATACTTCATAGCCTAATTAACTATAGGATAAGTTACTTGATCATTCTGGATTCAAGAGATGTTGGAACGAATAGAAAATAATAATAATATAGAGAGCTTGTTCAACTAGGAAACTAGATTGATTTGTGTAAGGGAGATATGTGACAAATACCTTTACACCTAGCTTGGTTCAAGGAAGATAACATTAAAGTATTCATATTGATTTTGTCTATCCCCACTCAATGATGTAGTTAGGCAGCCAATACAGGTAGGCCGATAGAGTCGTGTAACCCTGCTTAGGTATTTTTAATCATGCAAACCAATAATCAAGAAACCCTAACATAAGTGCAAGCATTGAGTTTATAATGAGTGTCAAAAAGGTGACTATCCCAGAATCATACTTAATATGATAATTCACTACAAACCAATTAACTATAGTAGTTATAATTAGTTACTTTAATTTTTAACTCAATCTTTTCATCATTTTCCATAAGGCCATACTTAATGCAATAACTTGGATTGGTAATTGACAATGGTTTAAATCCCTTGGGTTCGAAATTCTTTCTCCAAATAATGACAACTATATTACTTGTTAAGACCATGTACACTTGCGTGCTCTAGGGAGTAACACAATTTTGGTATTGTTGCCGGTGATTTAAATTTAGAAGTTAGTTAATTTTCAGAGTTGTTTTCTTTTGTTGTGTTTACTATGCTTGATCTTAGTCATCTTGTGTTTGTAGGTATTCAGTTTGTTACCATGGAGGAACCAGACTCTTGCTTTTGCTAATCAAAAAGAAGGGCAGGTATCTTGTAACCAATTCTATCAATTCAACTCATTGAATTGTAAGACCAAGAAGATAATAAAGAAGAGGTTGAACTTATTTGAGAAGAAATGCCTGAACAGAATCCACTTACACCAGCAGCAACGCCTAGGTCGATCAGGGATATGGAAATCCCATGTACTACTAATGCCACTAGCTTCTTTCAAAAGCTAAAGCCTTGTGGTCATTGGAAGCTCAAATAGAACATTGTCCAATTGTTATACTCCACCGGGCAATTTACTCGGTTGCCACATGAAGACTCTTAGGCCTATCTTTAGAACTTCTTGGAGATTATTGATACTTTCATCCTTACAGGGGTGAACAAAGACTTTGTGACAATGACCTTGTTTCCCATCTCACTATAGGGGAAGCATGAAGGTAGGTACAAATTGAGCCACCCAGCTTAATCACTTCATAGGATGAGCTAGCTAGAAAGCTCTTGACAAGATTCTTCTCATCTAGTAAGACAGCTTAGCTTAGAAGTGAGATTTTGAGCTTCTAAGAGAAAATTTATACTAAGCTTGGGATAGGTTTAAAACTTTTCTCATTAATTGTCCCCATCATTGTTAGGCTAATGAGGTTCTAGTCCAAACCTTCATTGAAGGTTTGGAACCCAACACCAAGATTTTTCTTGATTCTATTGTAGGTGGACAGGCAGTGGAGAAGACATACGATGAGTTGTATGCTTTTTTGAATTGCATTGCACAAGGCAATCCTAAGTGGAATGGAGGATCTAGAAGACTGATAGTCAGAAGCAGGCTGATATATTGGAGGTGGATCCACTGACTGCCTTGTAGGACCAAGGGTCAGCAATGTAAAATATGATGACAACTCACTTCGAAAGCTTGTCTTTGGGTCCATAACTAGCTCCAGTAAACATGGTCCAACAACAGCAGAGTGGTTAGTGTGATGTATGCGGAGGAGGAGACCATATGGTAGAATTCTACAGGGCCAATCTAAAGGTTGTGAACTTTGTAGACAATGCTAACAAGATGGTCATCAAGGTTTAAGGAACACTTATAACCTAAACTACAGAAACCATCAAACTTCTCTTGGGGTGGAATTTAGCAGAATCAAGGATCCCCTCATCTTAGGCCATAAGGTGGCATTTCATTCTATAATCAGTAGATGTAGCAGCCAGCAATGTAAGCTAATTTGGGCAACATGAGTGATGACGAGGTGCTGAGGCAGATTTTGGTGAACTAGCAAAGGCAGGATAATGAAATTCACCAAAACAAGTAGAGCCTATATAACCTGGAAAAGCAGTTAGTCTCAAAGCAGAGTGGTAGGACTGAAATAAGCACTGATAAGGATGTGGAGGCTATTAATCCCAGTCCACCTAATGATGAAGCAACTCCAACACCCGGGCCTCCAGCTCCCTTTTCTCAAAAGTTGAAAAAGAAGGAGAAGGATGAGTGCTTACAAAAGTTCATCAGGCTCCTGAAATAGATACAGATTAACTTACCTCTTATTGATGTTGTGCGGGGAATCTAAAGTAAGCTAAGTACGTCAAGGATATTATGTCCAGCAAGAACAAGTTGACTGAGTTTAAGATTGTGGCACACATAGAAGAGTGCATCTCTAAGATTTTAAACAAAACTAAGCTTCCAACTGAGTTGAAGGATCCTAGGAGCTTCATTGTGCAACTGGATATTGGAAACTTCTTGAACGCTAGAGGGTTGTGTGATCTGGGTGCGAGTATCAATCTTACCCCCTGTTTTACATTCTTGAAGTTGGGGCTGGGTAATCCTAAGCCCACCACCATCTTGTTACAATTGGCTGATTGTTTAGTGGCAAGACCGGATGGGTTTATAGAGGATGTCTTAGTCCAAGTGGACTTTGTCATCCTAAACTTCGAACTTGATCCAGAGGTTCCATTCATTCTTTGCTGCCCATTCCTAGCAACAGAAGGGGCACTGATTAATGTTACCATTAGGCATCCCACCATCCAAACCCATACCATGGTGGAAGCTTTTGAGTATATAAGGCTTTGAAGATGCCCGCTGCATATGAGGACTTGGCAGCCATCACAGTGTTAGATACAGTGGTTGCAGTAAGCCAAGTTGATATTAAGGATATTCTAGCTAGGGTATTATTGAATCAAGGGCTAGTGGATGACTTAGAAGCAAAAGAAATCAAAAGTGGGTTGAATAACCACAATGTTAGCATGCTAAAGAAAGTAGTTGAGCCCTAAATAGGATATTGGGACCTATACCCAAACCCTCAATCGAAAAAGCTCCTCAGGTAGAGTTTAAGTCATTGCCATCACATCTCAGGTATGTTTTTCTTGGTTAAAATAACAGTTCACCTGTAATCTTGTCTAGTTTATTAATTATAGCCCACGTGAGAGCTGTTGTAGCTATGCTAAAGTGAAGGAAATGAGCAATGGGTTGGAAAATATCAGGTATCCATGGTATTAACCCAGCCCTATGTATGCACAGGATCTTTATAGAGGAGGGCCACAAGCCAGTGGCCTAGCTACAACAGAAGTTAAATCCAATCATGAAGGAAGTGGTGAAGAAAGAGGTGATAAAGTGGCTTGGATACAAGTATCATCTTTCTAATCTCGGATAGCAAGTGGGTAAGCCTAGTGCAGTGTGTCCCCAAGAAATAAGGGATAACCATTGTCATAAATGATAAAAATGAGCTTATCCCAACCAGAACAGTGAAAGGGTATATACATGGACTACAGGAAGTTGAATGAGGCCACCAGGAAAGACCATTACCTAGTCTTTAACATTGATCAAACACTAGAAAGGCTAGTATAGCAAGAGTACTACTGTTTCTTGGATGGGTACTTAGGGTATAATTAGATTACAATAGCACCTGAGGATCAAGAGAAGACCACATTCACTTGTCCTTATGAGACATATCATTTAGGCGCATGACCTTCGCCCTGCACAATGCACCAGCCATTTTTTAAAGGTGAATAATGGCCGTATTCCATAACATGGTGGAGGATTTTGTAGAGGTCTTCATGGATGATTTTTTAGTCTTTAGGAAGTCATTCGAAGTATGTCTTTATAATCTAGATAGGGTGCTAGCTCGATGTAAAAAGACTAACCTCATCCTATATTGGGAAAAATGTCATTTCCTAGTAAAGAAAGGGATAGTTTTAGGGAACAAGGTGTCGAAGCATGATCTAGAGGTGGATAGAGCAAAAATTGAGGTGATAGAAAAGCTACCTCCACCTGTGTCAGTCAATGGAGTCCGTAGTTTTCTTGGGCATGTGGGGTTCTATAGCAGATTCATCAAGAACTTCTTAAAGATTTCAAAGCCACTATGCACTCTACTAGAGAAAGAGATACCTTTTAACTTTGATGTAGCATATTTGTGGGCCTTTAAGATGCTGAAGAAGCAACTAATAGTAGCACCCATATTGACAACTCCAAATTGGGACCTCCCTTTCGAGCTAATGTGTGATGCTAGTGACATTGTTGTGAGAGCGGTGTTGGGATAGTGCAAAGACAAGGTATTTCACTCCATATACTATGCAATAAGATCCTTGAAGCAACACAATACAATTACACAATTATTAAGAAGGAGATGCTGACACTAGTATATGCATTTGACAAGTTCAGATCCTATTTGGTGAGCACCAAAGTCATAGTGTTCAATGATCATGCAGCTGTGAAGTACTTGTTTAACAAGAAAGATGCCAAACCCTATCTAATCAATGGATCCTTTTTCTTCAAGAGTTCAACAATGAAATCAAGGATCAAAAGGGGTGTGAGAACTAAATTGTTGATCGCTTATCTCGCTTGGGGAATGATGCTCACATAGTTGTGTAACAACAGATTAAGGAGGAATTCCCAGATGAGAAACTCTTGGCCTTACAAGTAGAGGAGTTGTCGTGGTATGCTGATATTGTCAATTACCTAGTGAGTAAGGTCTTTCCCCTAGATGCTAACTATCAGCAAAGGAAGATACTAGTTTATGATGTGAAGGCTTATATGGGATAAGCCATATCTCTTCAAGCAAGGTGTTAATAGAATGGTTAGAAGGTGTGTCCCAAAGGCAGAAATATGCATGATACATGAGAGATATCATGCTTCGCCCTATGGAGGTCATCATGGAGGAGAGTGAACAACCCACAAGGTGTTACAATTAGGATTCTTTTGGAAAACACTCTTCAAGGATGCCATACAAATTGTGAGAGAATGTGATGCATGTCAAAGATCAGTACAATTTTCAAGAGGTATAAGATCCCTCTAAACAACATTTTAGAGGTGGCGATTTTCAATATGTGGGGGACGGACTTCATAAGTCCATTCCTGCCCACTTTTGGTACTCACTACATCTTAGTCACAGTTGATTATGTGTCCATATGGGTTGAACCAATAGATTTTCCCACCAATGACTCCAAGATGGTGAATAAGTTTCTCAAAAAGTAGATCTTCACAAGGTTTAGGACTCCGAGAGCCATCATCAGTGATGAGTGTGCATATTTCATCAACCAGATACTGAAGAATTTGTTATCTAAGTATAGAGTGAGGCACAGAGTGAATACAACATATCATCCATAGAAAAGCAGCCAAATAGAGGTGTCGAATCATAGAATGAAGCAAATATTGCAAAACACTGTTAATGCCTCCAGTAAAGACTGGTCCATCAAGCTTGATGAGGCCTTGTGGCCCTATAGGATGGATTCCAAAACACGATCGACACATCTCCATATAGTTGGCCTATGGTAAGGCATGTTACCTCCCTGTCAAGCATGAACACCAAGTGTATTGGGACATCAAAAAGCTCAAATCCTGATCCAAAGCTCACAGGGCACAAAAGATTGGAACAACTGGAGGAGTTAGATGAATTCCGGCTCAAAGCATATGAAAATGCCAATATCTACAAAGAAAAGACAAAGAACTGGCATTATAGGCATATCATCAAGCGTACCTTTGAACCTGGACAAAAGTTACTTCTCTTTAATGCTCGTCTTAAACTTTGTCCAGGTAAACTAAGGTCCAAATAGAGTGCGTCATACATGATGGTGACTATGATGCCACATAGTGCAGTTGATTTGAGAGAAGAAGCCACAAACTAAACTTTTTTGGTTAGTGGACAACATGTCAAACACTACTACGGTGAGGACACGAGTAATGATGAAGAGGCCATAGATTTGGCCAATGATGAGTAGGTTATTGTTGAGTCGTGTCGCGATGACAAATCAAGCATTGCACGGGAGGCAACCGACGGTGAGGTAACTGTAATTGCTTTAATTTTCTATTTATTTTTATTTTCAATAAAAACCCCATAGAAATTTTTTTTGCATAAAGCATTGGTCCGCGACCAGTCCGCATCGTGGACCTCCACTTCTCAAGTGCAAAATTTTTGCATCTTCAATTCCCATCAATCCATTAGGTATTATTTTTATTTTTCTTGGCCAGATTAACTTGTTTCATTATTTTATTCTGGTGCTTTAAAAAAAATTTTGACCCTAAAAAATTTCTTAACTAGACTTGTCACGGGAATTATCCCAGGTAAGTGGCCCATAAAAGCGAAAAGTTCTGAAAAACTCAATGTACAAGTCCGTGACCTGTCCGCATTATGGACCTATCGCAGACATGTACAAATTTTTGCAGCTTCTAGAAACCAGCCCAACCCACTACCCCCTATTTAAACTGCTCCCCCAACACATTTTTTTACTATTTTTATGCATGAACAGTCATGAAAATTATCATGACCCAAGCTTAGGGGCTAGACGTGACACGATGAATAGGGAACCCGAAGGAACCCCAAATAAGCCTCTTAGCATATCAAACACATTCTTGGTCACGGAAGCAATTAAACAACAATAGAGAAAAGAAATAAGGTAAAAGGTCTAAGAGAAGTCTTTCATAGCATTAAGACATACAAGAGTCAAGAGGGTCAAAACTCATAGCATCATCACATAACTTATCCAACAACACCTCTACTGTTAGAATTGAGCGAGGGCCAAGACAATAATCTGGCTTCACCGTCATAGTCAAAAGCATAAATTAGGTAATAAGAGTCTTTACATAACATAAGAATAAGAGATATCATCCTCGGAGTTGAGAACTCACAAAACTTGCTTTGCGAAGATAGTACTAGCCACGAGGAGGATGAGGATGATCTTGAGGAGCTCCGGTTTCTACATGGTAACATCATATAGGCGTAGAGTATGTATTAGTACATTTGAATGTACTAAGTATATAGGATGCAATGCGACAAGAGATACAACCCCTTAATTGATTGATGGTTGTCTCACCCTACCATCCATGGTGATTGAGGTATCAACCCCTCAACTAGGCATGGTCAACTTACAATACTTTAAGTACTTTTCATGGAAACAACTCATATAAACATTCCTTTCATTATCATAAAGTCATTCCAGTCATAGGTCATACAATAGATAATCAATAGTTCAAGAATTCAAAAATGGACAAGCACCCCTTCAATAAGGTGTGGTCAACTTGCACCACTGTAGATACTTTTCATGAAAATAATACATATATACCTTCCTTTTATCATCATAAAGTTATTCAAGTCATAGGTCATCCAATGGATCATCAATAGTTCAGGAACCCTAAACTGGGCATTTTATCAAACACTTGGTAGGTATGCAATGCTAGTGTAAAACCATGCAATTCAAGAGTGAAATCATGTAAGAAAACCTGAAGTAAATCAACCCATAAATACTTGGTAATACCCTCATGAAATATACATTGAAACCCTTCATCAAATCTCAAAATAGATACTAGATTCATAGCTCAAAACATGCTCAAACAGTCACACTTTTATGAAACCCCAACATTGTTCATAGTCAATCTCATAGTAAGTAAGACCTATAAGTAAATTACCTTAGAAACATGTAATTTAGGTAAAAATGAAGTTTGGGCACCATGAGTGAGAGGACCCAATGGTTTAAACCCACATACCTCAACTTTGGAGAATTCCTTGAAGAAGATTAGAAATGAAGACTCGAAACTTAAGTGAAATCCTTAAGATTCAGATGAGTTTTGGGACTTGAAATTTGGGGTGAAATATTTGTCTAAGTGTTTGAGAGAGTATTTGGGAATATCTTGTATGATATAAAGGTGAAATATGGCTAAGTATAGGTGTTTTAACGCAAGGAAAAACTTAGGCCCAAGACCCAAAAGCTTCGGACAAAGATACAATAACTGGGCAAAAATAACACTGAGGTGCGCCCTTGGCGCGTTGCGCCAGGGGCACGGAAACCTCTCTGGAAATTGCATCTTTGGATTTTTTAATTTTGATGCGGTTGCTCTATAATCGAGATTAGACCTATTTTCCACTCAATTTTCCCCTTGATCATGAATATGAAGTTGGATTTTTTATAACACGCACAGATTTAAAGATATATGAAAATTACAATTATAGGCACTTCTGAGGCACATTTTCGGGCACTTTTTGGGTCATTTTAAAAACCCCCCCTCTCTCATTCTTTTGCCCCAAACACCCAATTTCAAACAAATTTATGTCACCCCTCAAGTCCCATAAGGATTTTCATTGTTTTCTCTTGCAATCTTCACTCAAGGTATGTGTTCTTCACTCCTTTTTTCTTAATTATTGCTTGGGTATTAGTATTTTTGGGTACTATGTGTGAAATTAAGTTGTGTAGCTTGTTCCTTGTGATAATTGTTGCATAATTTGGGTTGGACATTGCAATTATATGCTTAATTTCATGAATGGAGTTCATTTTGCTTTATTTTTGTGGGTGCAAACCCTAAGACAAATTTGGGGAAAATTGGGGATTTTATGTTCTTGGGATCAATTGGTATATATTTTGATGTATTATTGTTAGGTGTTGCAAGAATTGAGGTGTGGGGTCCTTTTTTAGATGTGATGCTATGTTATTTCACCTTATATGGTGAAAGATGTATATAATCTAATTAGTTGCTATGGATAATTCATTGTTCATGGTTATTGATTTGTGGATGGCGTGATAGTGGTGCTAGCATTGAAGTGTGGGGTATGTACTAGTGGATGAATTGTTGGGGTAGTACTGTAAATGTTTGTTAGAGATTGTCCAGAGTAATATAGGAAGTCTGAGTACCTTCTCACCCCGTGGTTTGAATCTAAGTATAGGGTTGGGTGTGGAATTGTCTTTGTGTAAAAAGGGCTATGTATTATGCATACTTTGATGATGTTTGACTATTGTTACAGGATAGCATGGCCTCTAGAACCCGCAAAACTAGATAGACGATAGGATCTAGCAGTAGAGCCAGGTAGGCAGGAGCTTCAACCAATCGGAGACGTGCCCGAGATATCACGAAAGTGTCCAAAGCCCAAGATCCTTCCAGGGGTCGAAAACCCTGATTTGGGCTTAATGTGGTTTGCAAGGAAGGCAAGCATTGCTACCAGGCAAATGATGAGATAAAGTACTTCCCTAACGTGGGCATTGATGTAGACACACTAGCGAGGGACTATCCTCAGATCTACCAGAGATGTATGGACTACCGCTTGACCTTCCTCTTTGAAGAGGCCCTCCTCTATAATTTGAGTCTATTCTGGGAGTTCTATACAAATATGAGAATAGAGAAGTGCTCCCAGGTTTTCACTGTTTGGGGGATAGAGGTAAATATCACCCCTGTTGCTATCAATAGAATCATGGGCACTTTGGATGTCTCCACCACCCCATTTACTGATCTTCATATTATCCCACTGTTTCAAGCCATCCACCACACTTTTGCTTGGGTGACCTCCACTGCTAAGTGGATTCGTCATGAATACAAGAGGTACCACCAGTCCTTACCTTTTGCTCATATGAACATGGAGGCCAGAGTTTAGGTCAAGATCATTACGCATTCCTTCTTCCCCAGGCAACACTTCACGGCTGTCACTCGTGATCGGGTATGCTTGGCTTATACTTTGATGACAGGGGCAGAGCTCAACTTAGGGGCTATTTTCAAAACCTCCATGAGGAAGGGTCAGGTTTATCTTGGACACAGGTATGCTTTTGGTGGTTTAATTACTAAGTTATGCAGACGTGCAGGTGTTCTCGAGGAGCCCTTTGATTACTTACCTCATATTGAGGCCCCCTATTATAATGTGACCAACATAAAGGGGTTGGATGAGTCTGGGGGACTCTGCTCACCACTACTAAGGGGGCACAGAGAGATGAGATCATCATGGGTCAGATGTACGGACTTGAGATGTTGCGTCATAAGACTAGTGATCGACCTTCCACTCAATAAGAGATTAATAAGGTTGAGGCCCAATACCCACTTAAATCCCATACTAATGCAGTGTTAGGAATGGACCCTTATTTCTTTAAGCCGATATAGAATGATGTTCCCACAAAGCCAGAGGATGTGAGGGAGACCTCTAATATGGATAAGGATAAGATAGAGGAGAAGCAGTGGGTTGTTGTAGGGGGTGAGTCTATTCTACCAGCCTCAATGGATATTGATTGAGTACCATACTTCTATCCCATAGGTTTAATATGCTTAGCACTAAGGGTAGTGCTTATTCTAAGTATGGGTGGGAGTATCTTTATGTTTATGCTTTCAGCCATGTATTAAGACTATGTTTTAGTTTCTGTTTTCCTGCTATGTTGCTTAAGTTTGGAGATCATTTTTCTTTTTGCTTGAGTCTGTAACAAAATGTTGAATGCTCACAATATGTTTGAATGTTCATAGTATTGTGAAGTTGCATGTTATTATTCTAGTTGTGTTCTTTGTGTGGTATGGTATGTGAATGCTTAGGGAATTGTCATAGTTGAGTGATGGGGTTCTATGATAAATGGATGACGACCGTCCTAAGGGTATTCGTCAATTTGAGTTTCATGTAGAGTGTTGGTAGAAGTATAAAGGGCATTTTGCATAGTGTGCTTAAATTAGTGTCAACTAACTCAATTAAACTCTGAGGAGCTAATGCGTAAACCTTGAACTTCATGAATCATATATGCTTAATTATGAATTTGTGTGAATGATGTTATGGTGATTCTAGTGTTAGCTTTGTGATGAAAGTGTGCTATGAGAGAGTGAGTGAATTTGTTGGTCTATGCTGCAGTAGTTGCTAGAACTTGCCCGATATGTGGACTAAGCTAGGTAGGAATTGAACTTAGAGGAAAGGATCTAGGCATTTCTTTGGTGGCCTTATTTTTTAACCTTTTGACCCACCTGAACAAATCATCCCTAATTAGCACTGTTGAGCCTTAGATTTTTCTTTGGATAGCCATATTCTAAGCCTAAACCCCTTTCACTATTCTTAATCCTTGTTTGATCCTAAATCCTAAGCGCTATAGCATGCTAGCACAAGAGGAGGGACGCTTAAATAGGACACCTGAAGGATAAGTTACAATAGAATAAAGAAAATAAAAATAAAAAATTATTGACCCTTAAACAGTGAGGGTTTCCGACATGTATACGTCGCGGACCCATCATGAAGATGGACTGTTTTGAAAAAAAACAAAAACAAAAACATTATGTTACATTTTCTTTATGTAAAATAAAGGGTGTCAAGTTAAGAAAGAAGAAAGGTGAAAGAAGAAGACAAAGAGTAGTGCAAGCTATGAGCTCTTGAGAATTAAGCCACGTTAGACATATCCATAAATGTATCCCACCTGCCTATAGCCTATATTACAGCAAAATAAATGACCTAAGTGGTCCTTTGAGCTAGATTCCAACTAAGTTGAGTGTAAACATTAAGGGCAACCTTATAGGAGCTAGAAGCAACATATAACATATTTTGGGAGAGCGAGAGTTGATTTTTTACCAATGTCCAATCACTTAGCTAGGTGGTTATGGTATGCACATTGGTAATTCTTCTAGTGAGGGCACATGATCATCCAATGGTGATAACTAGAGTAGCTATTAATATAAATTTTGCATGAGTCTGTATCATATCATAAGTGCAAGGTGTAACATAACACTTCTAAGGGTATTGAGATATGTTTGACCTAGTTCAGAGAACACATTCGTAGGATGTACCTTTTACATGCTACCTAGAGGTCACATTCATGTGTCTTCATTTTTTCAAGGGGAGACAAAGTTCTAAGTGTGGAGTGGTGATCTTAGGCATATTTATACATCAAAATACCCAAAATTACCCATATATAGAGCTTAGAGGATAAATCCATAGAGTTTAGGTTCTTTTAGTGTGATTCGGTGAATTTTGCTAATCCTAGATGAAGTGTGCTTGTTGGTTGTATTTTGTAGGTTTTTGAACAAAATATGCAAGTGTGGAATCACATTAGGAGTTTGAGGAAGAACACAACTGCAAACTAAGTAAAGAATTCAGTCAACCTAGCTAAACTACTCAAATGCGTATCGTGGACCTGGGGAAAAGTTGTGCAAGCTTAAATCATGGAGAAAAAGGTGTGAAACAGGAAAATGGGTGAAGTCCACATCGCGGACTTGTACAAGAAAAGGAGAAATTGGCCCAGTCAGCATTAAATGTGAAAATCCACTCAAAACAGCCTAGTTCGTATATTTGAAGACTCAAATAGTGTAGGGTATGGTGAATGCTCTGGCATTTTCTTCCTCTGTGGAATTTTAATTTATATTCAGTCTAGAACATTAGGTTTGATATTTGGTTTTGTATGGAATAGAGGAGAGATGATTAAGAACTTCATTCTAGGGTTACTTTGGTTGGTTTTTACCTTTGATTTTCCATTGTGAATGTTGATTAGCTTCTTGTTGAAGTTTAACACAATGATATGTGGCTAATCTTCCCATATTCTGGGACTGTAGCCATCGACAATATTCTAGTTATTGATGTTTGCATATTATGAATGGGTTTCCACTAGGTTATTCTTATATTGCTTTTATCTATACTTTATAGCCTGATCAAATACAGGGTAAATTTGTTGTTCATTCTGGATTTTAGAGATGTTGGAATTAATAGAACATGGTAATATAGGAAGCTTGTTCAACTTGGAAACTAGATTGATTCATGTAAGGGAGACATGTGACAACTACCCTTACACCTAGCTTGGTTCAAATACAGGAAGATAACATTAAAGCATTCTTATTGATTTTGTCTATCCCCACTCAACAATAAAGTTAGGCAGTCAACAAGGGTAGGCCAGTAGAGGCGTGCAACCCTTCTTAGGTATTTTCAATCCTGTGAATCAATAATCAGGAAACCTAAATATAAATGAAAGCATTGAATTTAGAATGAGTGTCAAAAAGGTTGCAATCCCAAAATCATACTTAAGCCGATAATTCACTACAAACCAGTTTACAATAGTAGTTATAATTAATTACTTCAATTTTCAGCTCAATCGTTTCATCATTTTCCACAAGATCACACTTAATGCAATCACTTGGATTGGTAATTGACTTTAGTTCAAATCCCTTGGTTCTGATATTTCAGCTCCTAATACGAACCACTATATTACTTGTTAAGACCATGTATACGTGTGTGCACTAGGGAGAAACAATCTCCAACCATATTAAAATCATCCATAAACACCTCAATTGTGTCCTCCACTATATCTAAGAAGATAGACATCATGCATCTCTAGAATGTAGCTAGGCATTACACAATTTGGAATGGCATCTTGAATGTGAAGGTGCCATAAAGACATATAAAGGTCATCTTCTCATTGTCCTCTAGAGCAATGGAAATCTAATGGTAGCACAATAACCATCAAGAAAATAGTACTAGCCCTTACACACTAAGCGATCTAGCATCTGGTCCAAGAATGGCATAGGGAAGTGATCCTTCTCTAGCGACACATTGATTTTGTGATAGTCCTTGCAAACCCACCAACCTATGACTGGTCTCATTGGAATAAACTCATTGCTTACATTAGAACCATAGTGATAACTTCCTTCTTTGAACATACTGAACTGGACTAAACTATTCATTATTAGCAATCAGATATATCAAACCTGCATCTAACCACTAAATTATCTTTTTGCGCACAACCTCCTGCATTGGTAGGTTAAGACGTCTTTGGTAGTCAATACTCGGCTTATAATCATTGACAAGCTGAATTTTGTGACTGTGTATGTCAGATGGGATGCGAATGATGTCCGCAATTATCCATCTAATAGCTCTTTTGAATTGCTTGAGAACTGACACCAATGCTTCAACCTATTCGTCATTAAACAATCACAGGCAAAGTATTGTCAGATCCCAAAAATATGTACCTCAAGAGGGCTAGAGAGCCTTTAACTCAAACATCAATGGCCTTTCAATGGATGGTCTAGTAGTTAGTGACTTATGATTTGGTAAGTCCAACTCAAGCTTAGGTTGGCGTCTATGAAAACCATGTGCTCTAAGTGCCAAAACTATCTTATCATTTTCTGGGATGTCGTCACTCTCAAAGTTAATCAACAAAGCCTCAAGAGTTTCAACACCCAGCCTTTCCTCAATTGGTACCTCAGGTAGCACTTCATCAATGCTTTTAATAACAGAGAGAACTTTCAAAACATCAAATCTCTTCATGGACTGGTAAACATTGAAGATGACCTCTTCGTCGTTCAACCTAAACTTTGGTTAGCCTAACTCCATATCCATTAGTACTTGCTTAATGGCTAGGAAAGGTCTCTCTAAGATGATTGGTACATCAAAGTCAACTTCAAATTCTTGGATAAAGAAGTCTACGGGGAATATGAAATTTTTAACCCTGACTTATTCATCATAAAATATCCCTACAAGCTTTTTCAGAGTCCTATCCACCATCAACAACCATATTATAGTCAACGTGGAGGCTTCCAAGCCCAACTGCTTGAACATCGTAAGAGGTGTTAAGTTGATATTGGCTCCTAAGTCACGTAACGCCTTTGCAAATTTGAAGACTCAAATAGTGTAGGGTATGGTGAATGCTCTGGCATTTTCTTCCTCTGTACTAATGTCCTTATCGCAATAGTTCCACAATGGTGAAGAACATGAGCAAGCTCTTAACTCATCATTCTCTTCTTAGTTACTAGATCTTTCATAAATTTATCATAACTGGGCCTTTGCTCTAATGCTTCAATAAGTGAAAGATTAATAGATAACTGCTTCAACATGGAGATGAATTTTTGAAACCTCTCCTTCTCATTCATCTTTTTTAGCCTCTAAGGGAAAGGTGGTGGAGGCCTTTATATGGGCTTCAACTTCCTTTATGTTACTACTTTGTCACTTATCGCATCCACGGCCTTATAACCTCTAGTATTTGTATCCTTGTTGTCTATTGTCTCCTTACGAACCATATCATAAACTACCGGCATTGGTGGGTCGATTGTCTGCTTACCACCTCTGATAGTCATTCTCATGCATTATCTATCACTATTCTAGTTCTTATTATGTTTTTTTGCATTTTATCCTTCTGGAGCTGATTCAACTAAGATGATATCCAATCAAATTCCTTGAAACGACCCCAAAAAGTGACCAAAAATGTGTCTCAAAAGTGCCTGAAATTGTAATTTCCATATACCTTAAAATACGTGTGTGATTGTGAAAATCTGACTTCATATTCTTGTTAAGGGGGTAAAATTGAATGGGAAATGGAACTAACCCTAATTTTATAGCAACCGTAGCAAATTTCAAAATTTTAAAATTTCAAAGTGATGAAAAATAGTGAGGTTTTCGCGCCCCAGGCGCGACGCGCTATGGGCACGCCGCAAAATGTTAAAATTGCCCAATTTTATTGAGTCAGTCTAAGGCTTTTAGGTCTTTGGCCTAAATCTCCCCATACGTGAAAATATCTATACTTAGCCTTATTTCAACCTTATATCATTCAAGACATTCCCAAATACTCTCTCAAACACTTGGACAAATATTTCATCTCCAAATTTCAAGTTCCAAAACTCATCCAGATCTTAAGGTTCCCATTCAAGCTTCAAGTCTCCATCTCCAATCTTCTTCAAGGATTCTCCAAAGTCAGGTATGTGGGTTACTTTCATGGGTTCCTTTCAGCCATGATACCCAAGTTGTCTTTTACCTAAAATTATATGATTTAATGTTGATTTACTCATATGTCTTATCTACTATGAACTTCAGTACACACCATGTTGGGGTTTTACGAAATTGTGACTGTTTTAGCATATTTTGAGCCATGAATCTAAGATCTATTGTGAGGTTTGATGAAGGGTATTGATGTATATTGTTTGAGGGTGTGACCTTGGATCTATTGATGGTTTTAAATTGAATTTTCTAGCACAAATCCTCTCTTGGTTTGCATGATTTTACACTAGCACTACATACCAACCAAGTGCTTGAAAAAATGTACGGTTTGATGTATTTTGAGGAATTGAAGGTCTAATACATGTCTTATGAGTTGAATGAATTTATGATGATAAAAGGAATATATGTATATGATATTATCTCTATAGTGTTGGGGATTGATCACGCTTCACTCGGGGGTTTGTAGGCTCGGGTAACCTTGTTGAGGGATTTGTACCTTGATCGCCTCGCTCAGAAGGTGGTAGGCCTGTGCAACCATGTTCAGGGGTTTATACCTTGATAACCTTGTTGGGGGTTTGTATCTCATCAACCTTGTTGAGAGGTTTGTACCTCATTAACTATGTTGGGAAGTTTGTAGCTCATCAACCATGTTGGGGGGTTTGTACCTCATCAATCGATTGAGGGGTTCATACCTCATTCGCCTCTCACAAGGAGTGGTAGGCCTTTGATATTCACTAATACTAGTCACTCCTAACACATGTATTACATTCTATATAAGCATAATTTTACTTCAAGCATTATTCATACATGTCATATTGTTATATGTTACTCGTTGTCTATGCTTATGCATTTTGATTATGATAATTATTGTTTGTTTCATTGAATCCTACATACTTAGTACATTCAAATATATTAACACATACTCTATGCCTACATGATGTCACTATGTATGAACCAGAGCCCCACTTGAGCATCCTCCTCCATGTAGCTAGTACAATTTCTCCCAAGCTTGTTGGTGAGTCCTTCATTCTGGGGATAATGTTTATGATCTCATGTTATATTCTAAGACCATCTTTCTTTTATGCATGTATTGACTATGAGGTTAAGCCCGATTGCTTTATTAGCCCCCGCTAAGTTCTATGGTTAGAGTTGTTGTTGGACATATTATGTATCTATGCTATGAGCCTTGACTCTCTTGTTCTTGATATTTATGGTATGAAGCTTCCCCTCAGTCCCTTTTGCCCTTACTTCTAATCTATTATGTCATTTACTTGCTTCCACGACCAATGATGTGTAATGATTTGTTAAAAGGTTTGCTTAGAGTCCCTTCGGGTTCCCCATGTGTTGTGTCACGTCTAGGCCCTTGGCTTGGGTTGTGACAAACTTGATTTCAGAGCACTAGTTCAGCTACAGAGGGTAAAGAGAGGGGCATTCAGCCACTTGACTATAAGGAGAGGACTTCCAGGGTTGTTAGGTCATCGGCATCCAACACACCGCATCAATTAGAGTCTTATTCATGGTTGCAAAGTGCGCCATGACTATGTCATACGATAGAGTTAGGCCCCCTAGGGATTATTGCTAATCCCTAACCATTACATTTCAAGACATCTCTCAAGCTACACAGGATGGTGATATATCAATTGTGGAGCTTCGTAACGCTCTATGGGTATTGGCCAAAGCGGTGACAAAATTGACAACTTACCTCAATCAACAAGTGAGTGCTCTCGAGACTTCAAATGGTAACACAAAGGGTAGTGAGGCCAAGAGGGCTCGTTTTGAAGGAAGGTTCCAAAGTCTCAAAGATAGAGGTGATGCTATATATCCAATATATGGTAAGGTGCATAGAGGCTCATGTTTGAGGGGCACCAATACTTGTGTTGATTGTGGTGAAGAGGGGCATAAGAGGAGTGATGGTCCTTGTAAATGCAATCAGAGTAAAGGGGGTGATAATAGGGTGACTCATCTTAGATGCCCAAAATGTGGGAGGAATCATAGTGGTGCATGTTTGAGGAACATGGGTGCATGCTTTGGATATGGTGAAATAGGCCAAAAAATTTTGGATGGTCCACATGCTCACAACAAAGGTAAGGATTGCCAACCATAAGAGCAAGGTGGTCATGCTGATCAAGGGGCTCAAGGAGGGGATGAGGTGCCCGATGTTTCTACCGGTATGTTAAAATTCCTTTAGTTTTGATGTGTATGCCTTGATAGGCATGGGTGCCACTATCTCTTTCAATATCTCTTTCATTATTCTTCCATATTGTTAGTGGGCTTTAAGTATGCTCGAGTTGTGTGAACATTTGAAGTCTACTTCCCCCCCTCCCTTTTGTTGAGTCTATTATTGTTAGAAGGTTCATAGGTATTGCTCAATGTCCATATTGCATTAGGTCTCTCCTTTTGACTTTTGGGTTTGATATGGTGGATTTTGATGTCATACTTGGGATGGATTAGTTGTATGCATATTGTGTCTCCATTGATTGTAGGGCTCATAGAGTTAGATTCCAATTCCCTAATAAATCCGTCTTTGAGTGGGGGCTTGTAATATGGTTGTGAAGGTGTAAGTCTGTTTCTTATCTTAAGGTACAATTGATCTCTAAGGGTTGCATCTATCATCTAGTAAGAATTAGGGGTGTTGAATCTAAGTCACGTCTATTGAGTTGTTTCTGGGGATTAATGAGTTAGTGAATGTCCTTTCCGATATTTTGAATTTGGGGAGGTGCATTTTGGTTTGACTTAAGCATTGGTTATGCCTATTGATCTCATAAATAGTGTCTTTAAACCCTACTTTATTATGCTTGTGATGGTCCTTGGTGGTGATATGTTGGCTTGTCTTCGAGAGTGAGCAGAAGCATGTGTGTCATTCGAGGGTAGTGCTACAAAGTTTAAGGAAGAAGATTGGGTGCTAAATAGGAGGAATGAGAGTTCTGGTTGTAATAGGTTATCTTCCTAGGTCATGTGGTACCGAGCGATGGCATTAAGATGGACCCTATTGAAATAACGATGATTAGAGATTAGCCTAGACGATTGACCCCATCGGATATTAGGGGTATCTTGGAGTTAGCGAGTATCACCAAAGGTTTGTGGATACGTTTTCTTCTATTGCTTCTCCTATGACTTAGTTGACCACAAGTAAGGCTAATTTGAGTGAACCGCTGAGTGTGAATAGAGTTTCTAAAACCTTGAAGGATAAGCATATGTTCGCTCCTATATTGTCACTACCGGAAGGGCTAGAGGGGTTTGTTGTGTATTCTGATGCTTCTAGAATTGGTTTGGGTTGTGTTCTAATGCAAGATGGTAAGGTCATATCCTATGATTTTAAGCAACTCAAAGTGCATGAAAGGAATTATCTTACTCATGATCTTGAATTTGCCGTTGTGGGTTTTGCTTTGAAAATTGGGTGTCATTATTTGTATGGGGTGTATGTTGATGTGTTCATCGATCATAGGAGCCTCCAATATGTCTTCACTCAGAAGAACCTCAACTTGAGACAAAGAAGGTGGTTTGAACTTCTTAAGGACTATGATATGAGCATGCATTATCATCTTGGTAAGGCTAATGTTTTGGCAAATGCTTTGAGTAGGGTGTCGATGGGTAGCCTAGCTCATGTTGATGATGGTGCCAAAGGGGTGGCTAGGAAGGTCCATCAGTTAGCTAGAATAGGAGTTACATTGGAAGAGGTTGATAATGATGGTGTTGCTATTGTTGATGGCTCCAAATCTTCATTAGTTGAGGAGGTGAAAGCTAAGCAAGATTGTGACCCTACTTGTGAGAATTAAAGGCATCGGTAAAGGATGGTAAGGTGAAGGTTTTCTCCTAAGGGGGAGATGGTGCCCTTAGATACCAAGGTATGTTGTGTGTGCCTTTTGTTGATGGCTTGAGAGAAATGATTCTTGATGACGCTCATGGTTTTTCCTATTCTATTCACCCTGGTTCTACTAAGAGGTATAGAGATTTGAGAGAGGCATATCGGTGGGGAGGTATGAAGAGAGACGTTGCCAAATTTATATCCTGTTATCACAGTGGCCAACAAGTCATAGCCGAACATCAAAGGTTGAGTTACCTATCCTAAGACATAGAGGTTCCTACTTGGAAGTGGGGAGAATTTGATATGGGTTTTGTGGTTAGGTTACCAAAGACTAGAAAGAGTTTTGATTCCATTGAGTTGTGGTTGATAGGATGACAAAATCGGCTCACTTTCTATCGGTTAAGACCGCATATGGGGTAGAAGATTATTCTAGGTTGTACATCCGTGACTTGGTAAGGTTACATGGGGTTCTTTTATCCATTATGTCGGATTGTGGTTCTCACCTCACTTCACACTTTTGGAGTTCAAGGGTAGTTGGGATGATCATCTTCCATTGATTAGGTTTGCTTATAATATAGCTACCATCCTAGCATTGGTGTAGCTCCTTTCGAGGCCCTCTTTGGTAGACATTGTAGATCACTGGTTAGGAGGTTGAACTGGGAGGAATGATTTGTTGGGCACGAATCTGGTTATGGAGGCTATGAAGAAGGTGAGGTTGATTAGAGAAAGGTTAAAAATAGCCCAAGGGCGTCAAAAGTCCTAAGCCGATGTGAGAAAAATAGAGCTTGAATTCGAAGTTGGTGATAGGGTCTATTTGAAGATTTCACTTGTGAAAGTCTGATTTGTCTTGATAAGGAGGGAATTGAGTTATGGTTTTTGACTCTTCATAGAGTGCAAAGGAAGATTAGCAAGGTTGCATAAAAATGGGAATTGCCTGTGAATATGGATATGGTTCGTCCGGTTCTTCATGTTTCTAGGTTGACGAGATATGTTGTTGACTCAAGTGTTATAGAACTTTTAAGGTTGTGGGTGTTATGGAGGAGTTGGCTTGGGAGAAGATCCCAGTGGAGATATTAGATAGATGGATGGGAAAAGCAATTAATATAGATGTGGTGTTTGTCAAGGCCCTTTGGAAGATGATCAAGTCGATAGTTTCTCTCGGGGAGTCGGAGCAGGCAAGGAGAAGCGATATCCAAACCTCTTTCACTCTATTTAATCTTGTGATGATATGTCAAGTACTTTTCTTTTATGATTCCAAATCTTATGTTTCAGCCCCTATGTCATTTGCATGCATTCATGTTTATATTGACCAAGTTCATGGTGATTTTTACACATATGTTGAGATTTTTGAAAATGGTATTTAAGTATATTGATGCATCCTTGTTGGGGATAATCTATTTGTGATTACTCTTCCTATATACATTTCTTTGACATTTAGGGGCGAATGTTCCCAAGGAAGAGATATTGAAACGACCCCGAAAAATGCCCGAAAATATGCCTCGGAAGTGTCCAGAATCGTAATTTCCATATATCTCAAAATTCGGGTGTGATTTCGAAAATCTAACTTCATATTATTGTTCAGGGGGCAAACTATAGTAGGGATGGGTCTAACCCCAATTTAGAGCAATCCTAGTGAATTTTGAAATTTTAAAGTCGCGAAAAACAGTGAGGTTTCCATTCCCCAGGCCCGACTTGCTAGGGGCGCGCCTCAGTGTTAAAAGTGCCCAATTTTGTTGAGTCGGTCCAAGACTTTTGGGTCTTGGGCCTAAACCTCCCCATACATGAAAATACCTATACTTAGCCTTATTTCACCCTCATATCATTTAAGACATTCCCAAATACTCTCTTAAATACTTAGACAATACTTCATCTCCAAATTTCAAGTTCCAAACCTCATCCAGATCTTAAGGTTCCCATTCAAGCTTCAAGTCTCTATCTCCAATCTTCTTCAAGGATTCTCCAAATCAAGGTATGTGGTTTTCTTTCATGGTTCCTTTCACTCATGATACCCAAGCTCTCTTTTACCTAAAATTGCATGACTTAAAATTGATTTACTCATGGGTCTTTATCTACTATGAATTTTACTGCACACTATGTTGGGATTTTACGAAATTGTGATTGTTTTAGCATATTTTTAGCCATGATTCTAAGATCTACTGTGAGGTTTGATGAAGGGTTTTATGTATATTGCTTAAGGGTGTTACCTAGTATTTATTTGATAGTTTTACATTGAATTTTCTAGCATGAACCCATTCTTGAATTGCATGGTTTTACACTAGCACTAACACCCGCCAAGTGTTTGATAAAATATCCGGTTGATGTATTTTGAGGAAATGAAAGTTTAATGCATGTCTTATGAGTTGAATGACTTTATGATGATGAAAGGAATATATGTACATGATATTATCTCTATAGTGTTGGGAATTGATCACGCCTCACTCGAGGGGTTGTAGGCCGTGGTAACCTTGTTGAGGGGTTTGTACCTTGATCGCCTCGCTTGGGTGGTAGTAGGATCATGCAACCATGTTGAGGGGTTTTTACTTTCATAACCTTATTTGGGGGTTTGTACCTCATCAACCTTGTTAGGGGATTTGTACCTCATCAACCATGTTGGGGGTTTGTATCTCATCAACTGATTGAGGGGTTCATACCTCATTTGCCTCTCCAAGGGGATGGTAGGCCTTGGATACTCACTAATAATGGTCACTCCTTACAAATGTATTACATTATATATAAACATGATTTTACTTCAAGCATCATTCATACATGTCATATTGTTATATGTTACTCATTGCCTATGCTTATGCATTTCAATTATGTTACTTATCCCTTGTTGCATTGGGTCCTACATACTTAGTACATTCAAATGGACTAATACCTACTTTATGCCTACATGATTTCACCATGTATGAACCGGAGCTCCACCTGAGCATCATCCTCCACGTGGCTGATATGATTTCTCCCAAGCTTATTAGCGATTCCTCCATTCTGGGGACAATATTTGTGATCTCATGTTATATTCTAAGACCATCTTTCTTTTATATATGTATTGACTATGAGGGTGAACCCGATTGCTTATCTTGGCCCCCGATAAGTTCTATTATTAGAGTTGTTGTTAGATATGTTATGTATCTATGCTATGAGCATTGACTCTCTTGTTCTTGATATTTATGTTATGAAGCTTCCCCTCAGTCCCTTTTGCCATTACTTCTAATCTATTATGTCGTTTACTTGCTTCCGCGACCAATGATGTGCAATGATATGTTAAGAGGCTTGCTTGGGGTCTTCGTGTTCCCTATGTGCCGTGTCATGTCTACTCCTTAGGCTTGGGTCGTGACATTGCTACTCCAACTGTTTAATGGTCATAGAATGAGACTCAATCTTCTGATTAATACCTGAAATGCCAACTTTCATACCTTTCAAAGTCTTATATTGTGCATCAACTTTCTTCAATAACCTATTAAACATCTTCTCAATACACGAGCTACCAGCCATAAAGTCATGATTGTATGGTAGCACATATGGACCATTTCTATACCCATCTCTGCGAGCCCAATCACCAACTCGATCTTGTCTCTTATTCCTATTATAATATACACCTTAGTTGTTGTCCCTGTATACATTGTCCCTATTAAAGCTCTAACATTGGTTCCCTCGACCTTAGCACCAATAATATTGGTTAGAACCTTGGGCGTTAGTCCGCATACCCTCTATCTGATCTGCCGCAAAGAAGTCTCCTCCTCATAACACAGCTCTTAATAAATGGGGGATTTTCGTATTTGATGATTAACTCTATTCACCAGCTCCTAGTTTTGCATCATCAGTAGCCCAACATTAGTACTAATCCTAGTTAACTCTTACAACACTTCCTCATTGATTTTAGCTAGCTCTAGATTTGTACTCCCTCTTTGTCATTGATTTATCTCTTATGCCCCAGGCATGATTACTCTTTTCTACTCTCTCAAATTGCTGAGCTACATCTGCAAATGTGCATTCCAGGAATGATCCTCTAGTTATGGTATCGGCCACTACTTTGCAATTATCATCCAACGTTCGTCCACTAATGATGCATCGATGATCTTATGGTTTGGAACACTTCTCTAGAACTTAGTAAACCGTTCCCATGGAGCATTTATAGAATCAGCTGACAATTGCTCAAAGTTATTTATCTATGCCTTCAACATCAACTTCTTTGACTCGGGAAAATACCTCTCCAAAAAGGCTCTCTATATTTCTGCCCAAGTAGTGATAGAGTTAAAGAAAAGGTCTGATAACCATACCGTCGCTTTAGTGATAAGAGATAACAGGAAGACATGGAGCCCAACAGCAACCATGGATAGAATTTGATTCCCTATCATACCCTTACAGACAAAGGCAACATTGTGTAGATGGTTATGCAGGTCCTTTGTTGGTAGGCTCGAGAACAACGCTCTATGCTGCAACATCTATAGTAACCCATTGGATATGACTAACTTTGTACCCTCCGGTTGAGGCGGAAACACAATCACTCCTGTGACATCCACTGATATAGGATCAAGTCTGTAATAATTTCACCCATTTCCTACTGCTTGTTGACCTTGTGGAGGTTCATTGTCCGCCACCACTGGTGGTGGTGGGTTCTAATTATTCAAGTTGTGCGCATAATTTACTGCATTATTACCGTTATCCTAAGCTATTCTTCTCAATGTTCTATAAATCTGTTGATCGAATGGAGTCAAGGGAATGCCTCAATTGCGAGTATTAGGCAAACACTACACTTGCATGTTACAAGAAAAAGAAAAACAACAAAAGCGTAAAATAAGAAAATAAGGATTAACTCAGCAATCACCCTATTAAACCAATCTAAAAGACGTATTCCCCAGCAACGGTATCAAAATTTGATCAAGCCCAAATTACACCTCCAAATCAAGTGTAATTAATCACTTTTCAAATATGAAACCTAATAACGGTTAGGGTTAATCCCATGAGAAATATGGTCAAGACTTGGAGTATTAAAGCAATTAAGATGAATTAATCGACTTACTTATAGAAAGGAGGGTTTTAATAAAAGTGGAATAAATTTATCCTAAACTAAGATCACAGTCAATGGAAATGTTGTTAATTCAGTGAGAGACGTAACTAGGGTATTGTGTTCCCCATGAATTTCCCATGAAGTATAACCTCATAATTGTAACCTTTTCTCGTGTGTAGCATGCAAAACTGGTACACTATGTTCACCTAATTCCCTAGGCCAGCAACTAGGCAAATTTCACCACACTACAAATAGTGTACAATTCCCACAATAAAGGCACAAGTATAAGAATTCACGACACCCATAAGTGCTCAAACCGAAACTCAACAATCATAGCCTATAATAGTAAAAATTTTACCCCAATTGGTGTCCTCGAATTTCTCAATTTCATAAATATAGAAGCATACAAGGTTCAATCATATTTAACAAAAGGTTAGAAGTCCACTTGCCTTACATAAAGTCTCGAGTCAAGTCAAATCCAAAGCTTTGCCCTCTTAAGATACTCTGAATCACCAAAATCTATTCAAATATAGAATCACAATCACATAATGAATCTAAAGAGACTAAAATCAATCAATTTCGATGAAAATAGTAAAATGGTCAAAAATTCCATGCTAGAAAAAGTAGTCGAAATCAGAAAATTAATATATAAAAATGTTCCCCAAGAAAAAAGGAGTTAAATGGTCAAAAACCACTTTAAAAATGGAGCTAAGATGAAAGAGAAATTATAAATTTATGCTTAGGAATCATAGTCTGAAAAATCACAAAATTTCACTATTAGAATCCCAAAATTATAAGTTAAAAACACAAATTAATCAATGGAATTCAATAAAATAGGATAGAAAATAGTTACCAATTCAATTTTCCTTGAAAAAACTTAGAGAATCTCTTGAAAATGAAGCCTGGAGTGTTGAAAATGGTGAAATAAATTAAAATCTGTCATTTTAAACAAGCTTCTATTTAATGTAATCCACAAATGCGGAGCCATATCAGCAAACGCGGAGACTCAGGAGTCTGAACACTCCGCGAAGGCGAACTTTTCATCCACGAATGAACACTAATTAAAATTCTGAAAAACATTCAATTTTAGGGACAACTTGGGATTTGTATTCCCCATGGCTCGTTGACTCAATTACCCTAGGTAACATAACTTTGATCGATTAATTGCATGCAGGACAGTAACTTAGGTTCTTCCAGCCCTCTTGTGAAGGTGATGGTAGAATTTCACCATAGCACTTGGTCGGCCATCATGGTGTGCCAACTAACTGTTACCTATTATCCCAGTCAACCTCCCTTTGGTCATGTTTGGTCGATTAGACAAGAAAATATCAATCAAATCCTGTCATCTACTTCCCTTTTCCTATTTGCCACTACCTTGGTCGGGATCGTGATAGTAGGCAGGGTTTGGTGTTGGCCACCACCAAAGGGTTTAGTGTTGGCCACCAAAAACAACATTAAATCATGAAGGAAAATAAATAATACATGCAAAACCCCAATCATAGACAGGCACAAAACCTAGGTCATCTCAAGTCAACTACCCATGGTTTCCACAACCTCAAGTTGTGGGTGTTTAGCTACTAATGGCTAAGATAAAACACACAAAAATGCACATAATAGTCATAGTAGAGAGTTTCACCAATAACAGTGGAGAAGATAAGCACCACAAGTTGCAAATCCACAATTTTGATTGATCAACAGTGAGTACAAAGCAAGATTTGCAATCCCCAAAATGGGTTTCCCAAAGAGAACAATAATCTACTCTAAAAACCTAAGAAAAGTTTCAAAATATAATGGAGAAATATCTAATATTTGAACTCCCTCAAAAAACCTAACTTAAACTATTAATATTATTTACAAAACAAGCCTAAGAATTATGCATAAAAGACAGCTGGCATTTGATAAATTTTGTAGTTACGACTCGTAGGTTCGCCTACAAATCATAGTCGGAGTCTCGTATCATGTTCTTGGCATGTTCGACTGAATTGGTACGACCCATAGGTATGAGTTATTACTTGAGCTACGACTCGTATGTTGGTCTCGTAGACTTGGTCTTCAGTTTTAGGTCAAATATTTTGGCTCTCTGATTCTTACTACGAGTCTACCTACACGAGTCATAGTGTGTCTTATGACTCATAGGATGGGCTCGTAGGGGGGACCTTCACTTGGAAGATTAATAATTTTTGGTCTCTAATTCCTGCTACGGCACAACTATGACTCGTAGCGTGAGCTATGACTCGTAGAAGGGCTCGTATGGCCTATGCTTAAGCAAAACCTGTAACTTTTCTTCACAATCATGCCAACCTAACTTTTCTGCAAGATTAATGCAGAAACACATCAAAACACTAAAAAGTTGCTTTAAGAACTCACAAAATCCCTTGTTTTAGGCATCAAATGTGTTATAATTTGACAACACATCAACACCCGCAACTTAGAATTGTTGCTTGTCCTCAAGCGACGACTCAATCTATGCAGACAAAGAGAAATACATAGCAACTCATACATATCAATGGCATATACAACAGCTTATTTGGTTCAGGTACCCAGCTACTATTTTCAAAACAGGGTTGCTAAGTTAATGAGTAAACTAGAACATCATGAAAGACCTGACAATCCAACTTTAACAAGCTAAGGACCATCAACCATCCACAATCATTGATATAGTCATATGCTACTCAAGTAGTGCAAATGCCCTCACTAGACAAGTCCCTTATATTCACTCAAGAACATTCAGAAAGCAGGGACAGAGGAAACATTCTCACTCTCACAATTGAAATTCATGTATAATGACCAACAGCATAAGCTTTCCCTTATACTCATTTTTGCTCAAAGTGCTTTGGTGTGGCATTTTGGGCAAGTAGTGACTAAAAGCTATCCTTGAATCATGTTTGATGAAAGAGAAATTATAAATTTATGCTTAGGAATCATAGTCTGAAAAATCACAAAATTTCACTATTAGAATCCCAAAATTATAAGGCTTTCATAATCCAACCCTTTTTTCATCAATCCCTCCTTGTTCACTTGCTTCGAACTTTTCTCGAATGCTTTCTTTCTCTTTTTCAGTGATGCCTTGATTTCAAACTCAACTTTGCTGCTTTTTCTCAATTAAAGGCATTTTTCTTCTTTTCCTTCACTCGGTTCATACTTTTTCATTTCTTTCTTGATTACCCAACTAACCACCTTATCACTTTTACTTTACCACAATAAGGGCCACTCTCAACTTAGGCTTTTAGACTCAGGTGAAGTACACAATATCTATGCCTCAAACCAGGGCCACCAATTGCAGCCACCCTCAACTTAGGCCTTTGGCCTCAATCAAGGTTCACATGTTCAAGGATAGACTAGGGACAATATCAAGGTATTTCATCAGACAAGATTAAGCTAGCAAGGTATCAAGAAAGAATGAGTACATGATAATCTAAAAATTTTGGAAAAAGGGATTCTCTCACTTAACCGGTGGGTTATTTTAGGCTAAAAGTGGCTTCACTCAAAGAACAAAGGCCTAAGATCCTTTCCATATCCACCACATCACCAAACCAACTTTTATAGTAATAAGGCAAGTTCTGGGTCCATACAAGATGCATAAATGCAGCAAAATAAGCTCATAGCACACATGGCAATTGCATCCACAATCGAGTATAGACTCACACGTCATGCTTTCAATCTCAGCTTACCTTCACAAGATCAGAACAAACATTGTTGGATACTAAAAAATGTATGAATGCATCAATACTCATAACCTCAAAAAAAATTTAGGGTACCCAAGTTTTGATCAAAACAGTGAAAACAACTCTAACAATAATGTATATGCTAATAGATAATTACTACTATGAATTTACCCATTATCTACACTACCTAAACGTATTGGTTCAATAAAAAAATAAACATCTACAAGGAAAAAAAAGCACGGCAAGAAAATCTTAGGATCAAAAATAGGGGAAGTTATAGACTTGAGGCTACTCAGACTTCACCTTAATCCATAATTTTCACCACCCCACCAAAATAGGATACTTTGTCCTCAAAGTAACAACACAAAGAAAAGGATAACATATGAAAACATAACATAGATATATACATTCAAAACTAACAGTTAACCAAAATTAATATCCAAAACCAACATAAAAACATTATCCAACAAGAACATCCACAAAAACCAAAATAAAAAAATATTGTCTATCAAAAGGATAGAGTATCAATAAAGAAAAGTAAGTGTTGGGGTCAAAAGTGGTCAAATGTCATGGTGCTCATACACCAGTCTCGGGCTGGTCTGTGAGGTCCTGAGTCTGCCTCTCCTCTTCTGCTGAAGTACCCTCTCCAGGTGGGATATGTTGTGCTTTGTCTCTCTAAATAGCCACCAACAAAAGTGACTCCTACACCACCTCCTCAGATATGGGCTCCTCCTCCTCAGGTCTCGGCCTCTTCGGGGTTGGCTCTGGATCAGCATGCTTAAGAGGCCTCTTCTCGCGGTTGTTCGAATAATCGATGACCTAATCAAATGCCTTATCACCTACTGGTACTACCTCTAGGGCTGCAACAGAGGCTGCCAATAGCTGAAACAGGTCGGCCTTGAACCTGGCCAACTCATTAGTCACTACACTCGTGTCGACAGGCCTAGCACCCTCGAGCATCTTCTGGACTCTAGCCTTAAATACATCGACCTGTACATCAATTCCTCAGACTTTATTATCAAATAAATCTCGATCAAATGCCTGTATCCTCTCCTCGACATCCTAAACAGTCTGATCAATCAACGATCGCCTAAGTATTTCCCACACCAAGCACAAATTCAACACCAAATTTAACTTAATCATACGATCGGACCTGTGCTGATAACTATCACAGTCTGCCCTCTATTATAGCCACCCTGCGCAATAAAGCCTAAAAAGCAACAGCAGAGAAAAGAGGGTCATCCAGAAATGTAGTTGTTGCTGGTATTGGGGTGCTGGTGGATAGTATAGACTCAATCTCGACTATCGGTATGGGATCTGTAGCCAGAGTAGTACCCATAGGAGCTGGAGGTAAACCTAAAACCCATGGCTCGACCAGAAATGGCTTTAGGATAGGAGATAGGATAGCTCGAGGTAAGGCCACTAGTTTCTCATTAGCTTTTATCAGGCTGGGATCCATAGTGTGTGTGGCCTCTATATGAGGGTCCCGATGAGGGTCAATAGAAATACCTACTGCACTGCATAGTCGATGAATCAAAACTAAAAATGGCAGTGAGGTGCTTTTCCGAGCTGCAACGTCGTGAATCTGCTCTGAATGATCCAGGCCCACTCTATAGCATACCCAGCTAATAAGTAGGCCCAAACTGCACTTATCGGATTGTCTCCTCTGAGATATCAAAACTCCTCCCCTGGACTATCACCACCCGTAGCCTCGACTGCTCGATCGGTCTTTTGTTCTTTGGCAACCCCTGGCAGAGTTTAGCAAGGTACACTACATAGAACTCACGGACTACATAAAGGGCATATTTGCCTAACTGCTATGTGGTCCAATGTAACCCATGCTCAACCAACCCAGAATCCAATTCGAGCACTCTATCTAAGCCCGAGGCATTCAGTCGGGACTCCTCATGAAATTGTCGAACCGGCTTGCCTTGCCCTTTTGGCTCCAACCCTTGGTCATATATTTCCTTCATCCTAGGGATGCACTATCTATGGTCGACTGAGGGCTGGGACTGGACGTCCTCTTGCTGAGAAGTGCTCTCCGACTCTAACTCTGTACCAGAGTATGACGGGGTCATGTGTGGCAAGTTGCTATCTGACCAAACCCCGTTGCCCTGTTACTCCTCCTTTTCAGACTAAGAGGAACTACTCACTTCTATAGGTGTCTGTGTTGTGAGTGCCCGAGTCTGAGGTCTATTGGCCTCTGGGTCTAACCTGACTCTGTGGACTTCCATAGAGCACTCAGATTGTTTGGTGTCAGAGGATTAATCCTGTAACCTCCGTTGGAGAGCTTAAATTGCCCGTTTGTCTTTTGGAGGCATTTGACCTGCAAACAACCTACAAAGTAACATTTAAGTCCAAGATGTTTGATTCACTAAGATACTCCACGAAGAACAAGAAACAAAAATAACTAATAAGTAATTATGTATTGATGCAACTGCAGATATCCAGGTACGAGTGCAGTTACGCCTCGTAGGGTGACCTACGAGTCGTATACTAGCCTTGTAGAACCAGTTGTGCTTTAAAAATACTTTCTAATCATAGATACGAGATACAGTTATGACTCGTCGATTATCCTACAAGTTGTAGTCCTAGTCTCGTACCTATTTCCAGAAACATTTTCAAAACTTAACAAAGTTTACAAGACCCTTCCTACGAGTCGTACCAAATACTATGAATCATCTGTAGGTCAAGTATGAGAAATATGAAGGTATTACAGGTGATTTATGCTTGATACAAGGGGCCACTATGACTCGTATAGGAACTTACGAGTCGTAGGAGTACCTCGTAGCTGAGGACAGAAGTCACCTGCAATGCCTAAGTATTTCCCACACCAAGCACAAATTCAACACCAAATTTAACTTAATCATGTAAATAAGAGCAAAGCATGACTAAATGGCATATAATCAATTCCATATTAGCATCAATAATTTGAAACGACTATTATCGCTAAGAGTCAAAACTAGTTCAACCAAATGTCAAGTACACCGAAAGCAGTCAACAATCTAAACTCATTATTAACATGTTCACAACATTCCAAGGAAGTACAATTACCATTTACAACGATTGAATCAAACCCACAATTCTAGCATAGGCAATCACCCCTATACCACCTAAGGTGCAATTTTGACAACCATTCAAACCCCTACATGAGCAACATTAATACTTTACATATCAAACACTAAAAATTTGTACCCATAATCACCCACTCAAGCTTTTCTACAAGATTCACTCAACAACCCAATTCTTCGAAGGCCTATAAACCTTGGGTTACAAGTTTAGCATATCAATTAATGTAAGGCATGTTTAAACATGATCAACTAGACTTGCAATCATATAGGGAACAATGCTTATCACCAAAGATTGAGAAATTAAATCAAAGAGTTTACCAATCAGATTGAGAATTGAACCAAAGCAAAGAGGAATGAAATTCACATCAAAACCCTAAAATTTAATACCCTTGCCGGAAAATGACGTGGGTAGTTAGGAATTTGGTCAAAAAAATAACATGGTGATGGGAGAGGGTTTTTCGTCACCTCTTAGGGTTTACGAATTGAATTTGGGGGTCAAAAATAATTTTGACCCCTTTTATAAGAAAATTGGGTCAGATTTTAAAAACTATAGATTAGGGCTATGAGACCCCAACTATAAGTCACAGGTCATCCTACGACTTGTAGGTCCCGATCTAATACTAGGCCAGACACTTAATAAAAATTTAGGAATTATACCTGGGCACTACGAACCCCACTTACGACTCGTAGGGGACCCTACGAATTGTAAGGATGGCTCAAGTGTATGTGCCAACTACAGATACTTACTATTTCCCCTACAAGGCATGATTATGAGTCGTAATGAAGACTATGACTCATAGGCTTGCTCATAGGAGCTGCTCCAAGTCTAATTTTTTCAGATCTTCAGTTCTTCCAATTCTTTCCTGCAAACCAAGTCTCAAAGCATAGAAATCCTCCAAATTATTACAATTGCATCATTGTCTTCTAATTTAAAACAAACAACTACTACTACCCTATGTATTAAATAAATAATTAATCATCAAAATGCTTGGGTTGCCTCCCAAGAAGAGCCTTATTTAATGTCGTGGCTCGACTTTGTCATCTTCCTTTGTCAACTATCATCGAGTGTCCACGCCTCACTCTTAAATTCATCTGGGTGTTTCATGGAGAGGCAAATATCAAACACAACTTTTGCATCATTCACCTTGAACCACAGCTGACCTGAATCCATATCAACTAGTACTCTCCCAGTAGCCAGAAAAGGTCTCCCCAAAATGATAGGCACCTCAAAATCAACTTTGCAGTTGAGGATCACAAAATCTGCTGGAAAGATGAACTTATTGACTTTAACAAGCACATCCAAAAGAATTCCCTCTACCTTTTTAATGGTTTGTTCTGCCATAAGCAACCTCATTCGTGTCGAGGTAAGAGTACCAAGGCCAAGCTTTTTGAATAACGTAAGTGGCATTAAATTGAAGCTTGCTCCTAAGTTGCATAATGCTCTTGCAAATTCAACATAGCCGATAGTGCAAGGAATGGTGAATGCCCTGGGGTCCTCTTGCTTTTGAGCAAGGCATTTAATCATAATCGCACTACATTGTTGGAGTTATTATGAGAACTCTTGGCTCAAAGTGCATTTCTTGGTGACAAAGTCCTTGAGATATTTAGCATATCCGGGCATTTTCTCCAATGCTTCTAGGAGAGGAATGTTGATGGAGAGTTGCTTCAACATTGAAATGAAGTGTTTGAATGTTCCCTTCTCTTTCTTCTTCTTGAGCCTTTGAGGGAAAGGAGGCAAAGGTTTTGGGATGCATTTCAGTTTGTCATGCTCCATTATCTCTTCTTGTTGCATCCCAACACCCTTCGGATATTCTCCCTCAAATTCAACTTCACCACCAAGACCCTTCTCAACGACTTCATCCACAATAATCGGCATAGGGGAATCTATTGTGCTCTTGCCACTCTGAGTCATCGCCACCATGGAATGCCCTTCATTTTTAAGATTTTGAACTGTATTGCTTGGTAGGGTTTCCTTTTGGCATTGGTTCAATTATCAATAAACTTATCCAAATTATTTCTCAAGTTGCTTGATTGCCACTGAATAAGACTCTATCTTTTGATCAATACTTGAGATATATACTTTCATTCCCTTTAGTCTCATCTTGATGGTCTGCTCGCTTCAACAACTTTTCAAACATATCTTCGATCCTAGAATTGCTTGATCTAGCATCATGATTGTATGGTGGCATATAAAGACCACTTCTGTAGGCTTTTCTTCTCGACTAATCAGCGTCTCACACTCCCGACATCACGATTGTGTGGTGGCACATAAGTACCATTTCTGTAGCCCTCTCTACTTCATTCTGTGTCTAGCACTATTTCTCTATGATAGTATCAACCCATATTATCTCTATACATCCCAACACGATTAAAGTTTTGACCTTGATTCCCGTAATCTTGCCTCCAATAGTCCGATGGACCCTTGGGGGTTGTTCCGAAAACCCACCACTTGGTTGTTGACATAACAGGCATCCTCATCAAAGAATTGATCATCATACACAGGAGTAATTAGGGGTTGGTGAGTTATTGCCTTCACACTAGTTTAGTTTTGCATCAAAACCAAATCCATGTTCATACGGAGTTGAGCAAGTTGCTCCATAATCTCTTCATTCACTTTAGCCTGCTCACTATTTGTGGTAATCGTACAAGAACACTTTGTATTACCACGCTCACTCAGACCCATGCTCAGTTGGTCTTCTCCACTTGTTCCATTCTTTCGGCAACTAGCTCAAATGGTTGATCAAGAGAAACACCTCCTATGATCGTGTTGGCACAAGCTTTGCTATTATTATCAAGTGCTCTATAGAAGATGTTGACCAAAGCATCATCAACAATTTTGTGATCAAGGACCATCCTCAAGCATTTGGTGAATCTTTCCCATGTGGTGCTAAGAGAGTCTCTAGGCAATTGCTCGAAGTTATTAATTTGGTTCTTAAGCTTCAGGTTCTTCGACCTTGGGAAATATGTTTCTAAGAACACCCTCTACAGCTCAGCCCAACTCGTGATGGTACCCAGAGGAAGTTCAAATAACCATACAGCTGCATTGCTAGTCAGTGACAATGGGAACACCCTCAATCCAATAGCTTCAATAGAAATATATTATGTCACCATGACACTTTTGCACACGAAGACAACATTTTGGAGATGATGGTAGGGATCCTCTGATGGTAACCTTGTGAATAGGCCACGCTTTTGGAGCATCTGGAGTAATCCACTTGATATCGTAAACTTAGCATCTGCCGATAGAGGGGGAAGTACTATATAATCGGTAATATCTATCACCATAGGGTTTAATCTGTATTGATTCCAGCCGTAAGCATTTGTATTAAAATCTCTAAGCCGTGGCCAGTTAACCCTTGGTGGTAGATTCTCCTCTCTTCTTAAGTCTTCCTCATTCGCATGCATATACTACTCAACCTCAATGTCCTCATTCACTCGAGCCATCCTTCTTGGTAGTTGAGAGATCTCCAAATTTAGTGGAGCTAAATGATTGCCTTAGCTCCTTGTGTTGGGCATACAACCTAGTACACCCTGCAAAAGAAATCAAACAACAAAAACAAAATAAAAGTAAAGTACAAAAGACTCTAGAAATCAATATTAGAACTAACTCATAGTGAATTCAAGTCAAAACCTAGCCATATTCCCTGGCAACGGCGCCATAATTTTTTGATGATGGTCAAGCTCCAATAAAAAAGTGGTCCCTATCAGTAATTAACTTAAATGAGGTTAAGGTCGAATCCACAGGGAATACAGTGCTTGATTATAAGATTTCACTACTAATCATTCCTACTATCTATAACTACAATCTCTAGATTGAGGGGTTTCTAATTAAAATTTTTGAAAACACTCAATTTTAGGGGCAACTTGGGAATTGTGTTCCCCATGGCTCGTTATTAAATCATGAAGCAAAATAAATAATACATGCAAAACCCCAATCATAGACATGCACTAAACCTAGGTCATCTCAAGTCAACTACCCATGGTTCCCACAACCCCAAGTTGTGGGTGTTTAGCTACTCATGACTAAGATAAAACACACAAAAATGCACATAATAGTCATAGTTGAGAGTTTCACCAATAACAATGGAGAAGATAAGCACCACAAGTTGCAAACCCACAATCTTAATTAATCAACAATACCTACAAAGCAAGATTTGCAATCCCCAAAATAGGTTTCCCAAAGAGTATAATAATCTACTCTAAAAACCTAAGAAAAGCTTCAAAATGTAATGGAGAAATTTCTACTGTTCGAACCCCCTCAAAAAACCTAACTTAAACTATTTATAGTATTTACAAAACAAACCTTGGAATTATGCAGAAAAGACAGCTTGCATCTGATAAATTTTGTAGTTACAACGCGTAGGTTGGCCTACGAGTCGTACACAAGGTCTCATATCAGGTTCTTGGCATCAAGAACTGAACTGGTACGACCCATAGGTGCGAGTCATTATTCGAGCTATGACTCGTATGTTGGTCTCATAGTCTTGGTCTTCAGTTTTAGGTCCAACATTTTTGCTCTTTGATTCTTGCTAAGAGTCCACCTTCATGAGTCGTAGTGTGTCTTACGACTCGTAGGCTGGGCTCGTAGGGGTGACCTTCACTTGGTAGATTTCTGATTTTTGGTCTCTGATTCCTACTACGACACAACCTTTGACTTGTAGCGTGAGCTACAACTTGTAGGAGGGATTGTATGGCCTATGGTTCAGCAAAATCTGTAACTTTTCTTCAAATCATGCCAACCTAACTTTTCTACAAGATTAACGCAGAAACACATCAAAACACTGAAAAGTCATTTTAAGAACTCACAAAATGTCTTGTTTTAGACATCAAATGTGTTGTAATTTGACAGCACATCATATGATCCAAAAACATAGGCCCCAGCTCCACGAATGCAAAGTTAAGTGTCATCACACTCCGCAAATGTGGAGAAGTAAACTAATTGCACCAGAAATAAGCAAAATTAGCAACTCTTCAGCACAAGTCAAACACGAATAGGACAATCGAGATTCCTTCAAAACCTATCAACTCAAACCAAAATGAAACCTTACCAGAATCCAGTGTTCCGAACTCAATAGAACCGTCAGAATTCAAATTCAAAACCTTCTTGGCACGGAACCCAAGAAAGATCATTTAAACTAGTTTCGGACTCAAAAACTCAAAATCTTCTCGAAAGATATAACAATTACAATAAAGCCAATTCTAGCATTAATTTCACCATCTAGAATTGCTAGAACTGATGGAAATTTGGTTCGAGCCTTCGAACTTCAAATGTTGACTAAAGTCAAACTTATGATCCATAATGAACTAAAAATGCAACTTTGGGCCTAAAATCTCCATTTTAACACCAAATGTAGTTTTATAAGTTATCTTAGATCAAATTCAGCATTCTAGATCTGATAGAATCTACAAAATCGTAATAAAACACTCAAAACTCAAAATTTCCTACTTTAAGCCTTTTAAAACTCTTTCTTTAGAAAAACTCCAACTTTTTACAAGATTTTCAAAATCTGACTTTTAGACTTGACCAAAAATGACTCAAGCCAACTTTTTGAAAGGCTAAAATGTTAATTTGGTCAGAAATGCCAAAAATGACCTTCAAGATCATTACATCATCCACCACTAAAAACAATGTTCAGCCTCGAACATGCGGTAAGGGACATACCTGAAGGCTCGAATAACAGTGGTATCGGGCACGCATATCTGACTCTATTTCCTATGTAGCTTCACTCTCGGGTCAATGGTTCCACTAGACCTTCACGTAGGCGGATCTCCTTAGTTCTCAACTTTCTTACCTGTCTATCCAGAATAGACACCGATTGCTCCTTATAAGTCAAATCAGGGCTCAACTCAACTGAATCGATGGAAATCACATAAGACTCATCAAAAATATAACGCCGCAACATAGAAACATGGAACACAGGGTGGACTGAAGATAGGTTGGGTGGTAAAGAAAGTCTATAACCCACCCCTCCCACTTTGTCTAGAATCTCAAAAGGACCAATAAACCTCAGACTGAGCTTCTCTTTCTTCCTAAATCTCATGACACCTTTCAAGGGTGAGACCTTCAACCAAACCGTGTCACCAACAATGAACTCCAATAGTCAAATTCGCTTATTCACGTAGCTCTTTTGGTGACTCTAGGCTATAACTAATTTACTTTGAATCAATTGCACTCGCTTCAGGTCATCTCTCAATATATTAACACCGATGCACTCCATCGCTACCATGTAAAACCATCTGATGAGAGATCTATATCTCCAACCATATAAGGCCTAAAAGAAAGCTATTTGAATGTTGGAATGGTAATTGTCGTTATACACAAACTCTGCCAAGGCCAAGTGCTGGTCCCATTTAGCACCAAAATCAATAACACAGGATCGAAGCATATCTCCTAGCACCTGAATAGTTCTCTCGGACTGGCCATCGCTCTAGGGGTGAAAAGTTGTACTTAAATTCAAATGGGTACCTAGCCCATAATGCAAGGCCCTCCAAAAGTGCGAAGTGAACAGTGACCCTTGATCTGACATAATCTAACTGATATAAAGTTGGGCCAGTCTTTTAGCTATATACTTCACTTTGACCGAAATGAAGTGGGCAGACTTGGTCAACCGATCCACCTCTACCCAAATAGAGTCAAAGACCCCCAACAATATGAGGTAAGCCAACAACAAAGTCCATAGGGGAACGGGCATCCTCTAAAGCTCTCCACCTGGCCTCAAGTGCTTATAATTGACCTACTAGCATGCCAAGCACCTGGCTACAAATTCTGATATGTCTCTCCCCATGTCGCACCACGAATAATGCTGACTCAGATCATGATACATCTTCACTACCTCCATATTGATGGAATATCTAGTATAGTGAGCCTCCTCAAGTACCAATCTATTCAAATCACCTATCTTAGGTACGCTAATAGGACTCTCAATCCTCTAAACATCCTCAAAATCAAGCTTGACTTCCTTAGCCTCCCCTCTAATCACCTTATTGTGAATCTGACATAGCTTCTCATCCTTAAACTACCTCGTATGAATTTGATCCATCTAGGATGAGCGAGCCTCAATAGACACAATCACTCCACCATGATCTAAAATATGTAATCTCACCAACGCATTGGCCAATTTCTAAACATCTCTAGCGAGGGTCGCTCCTTAACCCAAATAGCTGCAAGACTCCCCATACTAAAAGCCTTTCTACTCAGAGCATCCGCCTCTATATTGGCCTTCCCTGGGTGATATAAGATAGTCAAATCATAAACTTTAGAAGCTTAATCCACCTCTTATATCTCAAGTTCAGGTCTAACTAACTAAACATGTATTATATGCTATGATGATCGGTGAATATGTCACAATGAACTGCATAAAGATAGTGTCTCCACAACTTCAATACAAATATAACCACCGCCAAATCTTAAGTCATGGGTAGGATAGTTCTTCTCATGAGCCTTCAACTATTTAGAAGCATAAGCTAACACCTTTCCTTTTTGCATCAACGCTCCACCTTAACCAACCCCAGATACATCAAAATAGAGTGTGAGATTAACACAGTCCTCTGGAAATATCAAAATAGAAGTTGTAATTAATAAATATTTGAGCTTTTGGAGGCTCTCCTCATACTCATCCAACCACAAGAATGTAGCATTCTTTTGAGAGAGCCTAGTCAATGGGGCTTCTATAGAAGAAAAGCCTAAACAAATCGCCTGTAATAACCAGCTAGGCCCATAAAACTACAAATCTCAATGGTTGAAGTAGGTTTAGTCCATCCCTGAATTGCCTCAATCTTTGTTGGATCAACCTGAATACCCTCTTTAGACACAATATGACCCAAGACTGCTACCGAACTCAGCTAGAACTTGCACTTGGAGAACTTGGCATATAATCTCTCCTCTCTAAGCCACTGAAGTACAATCCTCAAGTATTGTTCATGATCCTCCTCAATCTTGGAGTAGACCAATATATCATCGACGAAGAAAATAACAAAGGAATCCAAATATGGCTGAAATACACCATTCATCAACTCCATAAATACGGCTAGGGAATTAGTCAGCCCAAAAGACATCATAAGGAATTTATAGTGCCCACAGCTCATCTGAAAAGCTAACTTTGGAATATCAGAAGCCCTGATCCTCAGCTGATAATATCCAAATCTCAAATCAATCTTGGAAAACATGCCTGCATCCTAAAGCTAGTCAAATAGATCATCAATCCTAAGAATGGATTATTATTCTCGACTGTCACTTTGTTCAACTGTCTATTGTTAATATATATCTACATAGAGCCATCCTTCTTGTTTATAAACAAATAGGGGCACCCCATAGAGACATACTAGGGCGTATTAACCCCTTACTCAAGATATCTTGGAGCTTCTCTTTTAGCTCCTTCAACTCAGCCGGAGGCATATGGCAGGGAGGAATATAAATGGGCTTGGTGCCCGATCAAGATCAATGGCAAAGTCAATGTCCCAATCAGGAAAGACTCCAGAAGCTCTGAAGGTAACACATCAACAAACTCTTGAACAATAGGAATAGACACTATCGGTGGTGGCTCAACACCAATATCACGAGTAAAAGCCAAATATGCAAGATAACCCCGCTCCACTAACTTTTATACTGGAATATAAGATATGACTTTGTTAGGATAGGATCCGCTTGTAACCTACCATACAATACCCGACCTACTCGAAATACCCAAAGTCACAGTCTTAGTATAACAATCAAGAATAGCCTAATAAGGAGAAGGCTAGTGCATCCCCAATGTAACATCAAAATAAATCATATCAAGAATAATCATATCAACCCAAGTCTCATAGCCTGATGAAGTCACAAGACAGGATTAGTACACCTGATTCACTACTAAGGGTTCACCTACTAGGGTCAAACATGAATAGGCACATACATAGTATTGCATGGCAAGTCAAAACCCAAGGAGAAGTATTTAGATATAAAGGAATAAGTGGAGCCAGGATCATATAACACAAATGCAGGGCAATGGAAAATCAGTGCAATACCTGTAATCACAACATTAGAGGCCTCAGCCTTAGGTCTACCTAGAAAAACATAATAATGGATACCTTGACCTCCACTTGTAGAAGTTTTCCCTCTACTGCTAAAATAGGTAGAAATATCACATGCCCCTCTACCACCAGTACATCCATCTTTATCAGTCTAACCTCTACCTCGGACCCTAGTCAATGGGGTTAAACCTCTGGTTGTGATGCTAGATCAATAATCGGTGGTGCGAAGTAAGAATAACAGGGTTAAGAATGAGTCTGCGTAGGGCATTTTGGATCATATGATCAGAAAATCCACACCTATAGCAATACCTAGGGGTGGACCACTACTGTGAAGGAGCAGGAGGGATGTTATAGACTCCTAGGCCCGTAGGGCTCTGCTGGGAGCCAGATAGACCCTGACCTAAACTGTACAAATCACAAAGACCTCTTTCTCCCATTGAATCTGGTAAGGCTACATAGACCCTTGAGGCTAGAAAGAACCTCCTTCTCTGTTCATAACTCTACCTCCTAATGAGGCATTTGAGTACTATCCCAATGTACGGACCTTTTGGGGTCCTCATACTCCACTCTTTGTATCAACACTACCTCTTTTGGCGGCACTAATAACTGACTAAGACAAAGGTCCATATCTAGCTACCCAAAACAATGACTGTCTGATAGAATAAGTTAACGTTCTCACAAATTTATGAACTCTCTCCAGCTTGTTGTGAATAATGGTCTTAAAATGATGGGTCAACTAACAAAAGTGAACCTCATACTATGTAATGGTCATGGTACCCTGCCTCAAACTCTCAAACCTCATATAGCACTCCACACTAACACTCCAAGGAATAAATCGATCATACCAGGTATTAGAAAATCTATCCCCAAGTCATTTGAGGATACCCAACTGAGAGGGATCCTGAATAAGTCCCCCACCGCTCCTTGGCTAGCCCGTGGAGCTGGAGAGTAACATACCGCATGCCATGAGTCTCGACCAACCCCACAACATTCAGCAACTCTCTACAAGTAGTCAAACACTCGTGTACATCCTTAGTTTACCCACCTTGAAACTAAGGCGGGTTCGTCTTTCTAGACCTCTCGTACCTACACTGCTCATCATCAGTAAGGGCATCTACTGTTGGAAGTGTAATAATTAGTGCTACTAGTGGTTGTTGCACCTGAACCTAGGACTCAGGGGCCTACTGCTAATCTTGGGGCTGTAACGTAACCTGAGTCTATGAAGTACCAGATGTATTTGCAAGGCTACCTACCTACCCAAAAGTCTCAAGTACACCTAAAACTCTCAATAGTGTATCCTGAATTAGTAGTATTCCAGCATACTCATGAGGAACCTACTCCTATCAAGGATCCATAGCTGGCTTCGAGATCTTTCTCATAATCTCTTACCGGTGCAACTCCTTAGCCTTGGCCTCTAGCTCGTCCTCTGGCACAGGCCCTACCCCTAGTTGAGTCTTAATAGAAACATCAAGGGTTGCCTTCTCTCATCTTGTAAAGCAATAGCTCTAGTCGTTTCCATATGGCAAAAGGACATGACTACTCAATACTTAAGCAGAACCCATACATGAATTAATTACGATGAAGTAAAAGAAAATTTCCTAACAGTCCCCGTAGCCTCTCAATGATAAGTAACAGATATCTCCTCACTGAACCTTAAGAATCTACTCGACTAGATTGGTACACATGTGAGACTTATGAACCTAGGGCTCTGATACAAAATTGTCATGACCCAAAATTCTAGTCTGATGGCACTCACCTTACACATTAAAGCGAGTCATCCCAAAATCCTAAACAACTCAACTTAATGATATAAGCGGAAGATAAATAGTCTAAATAAGAGAGATAGGCATAGGAAGCTACAAACTTCCCAGAACTGGTTTAAAATATACAAGCCTCTACATACAGAATGCTCAGATAAAATAAATGTCTTAATATCTAGTTCTCGAATAGAACAAAAAATAAAAGGGTAAAAATCTCTGAAAGGCTATTGAAAGGACAAGCAGCTACCTCTTGATAAATCCAAAGCTCGATCATGTATATCAGAAGCTAGCAAGGAGGACCAAGCTCACAACCTACAAAAATATAGCAAGGGGTGAGTACCAAATAATAGGGTACAGAGAAAATGGAACTAATATAGAGTAAAGGAATGAAGAATACAAGGAACTCCTTAAATCCCAACCACATACCACCAAAAAATCAAAGCTTCATTCAGAAAAGTCCAAATATAGTATATATAGACAATATAAATGAATCACGATGATAAAATATAGACTCATCATATAGCATCACATCTTAGAATATCCAACAGGTGTACAAATCACAAGGTACGATAGACATCCAGTCACATAAGCTATACATATGATGATATCAAAATAGGAATGATAAGAGATGGAGTGAATATCGTGAGATGTAACAATGTGATGTAATGTCAAAAAATCTTGATGTATATTTGTCCTACAATACGCATCCATTATAACCTCAGATCAGAACGTACAGGGCCAACACATGAACAATGTATCTGCCGAAATTATTTTTCTTTGGCATTTACTTTCATATCTAGCCGGAACTATTTTCTTTTAATTTTTTTCTTTGTTTTTTTTTCTCTAGCTGAAATCATTTCCCTTCGGCTTTTCATTTCTTTTCTTTTCTTTTTCTCTAGCCAGAATTATTTTCTTTCAGCTTTTAATCATCAATGAATCATCAAGCAAGCACATAATAATGGTAAAATAATAACGTTCATGGAAATAGAATATGCAAGATGTCTATATGGATCATATATTTCAATAATAGAAATCGAGAAATTCTCAAGTGCACAAGTATTCAGAATATACTATCAACCTTATTAAAACCTTAAGATCAACAACAAATAGTGTACAATTCCCCCAGTAAAGGCTCAAGTATAAGAATTCACAACACCCACAAGTGCTCAAACCAAAACTCAAGAATCAAAGCCTATAATAGTACAAATCTAACCCCAATTTGTATCCTTGAATTGCTCAATTCCATAAATTTAGAAGCATACAAGGTTCAACCATACTTAACAAAAGGTTAGAAGTCCACGTATCTTTCGATAAAGTCTTGAATCAAGTTAAATCCAAAGCTTTCCCCTTCCTACGATACTCCAAATCACCAAACCTATTAAAATATAGCATCGCAATCACATAATGGATCTAACGACACTAAAATCAATCAACTCGGATGAAAAGGGCAAAATGGTCAAAAATTACATGCTGAAAAAATTAACTAGGATTAGAAAATTAATATATGAAAACGTTCCCCAAGTAACAAGGAGTTTAACAGTGAAAATCGTTTCAAAAATGGAGTTAAGATTAGGGAGAAATCATCAATTTAGGCTCAAGAATCATAGTCCAAAAAAATTTCAAATTCCACCATTAAAATTCCAAAACTATAAGTTAAAAAACACAAATTAATTAATGAAAATCAATGAAATAAGTTATAAAATAGTTACCCAATCGATTTTCCTTGAAAAGCCTTGAAGAATCTCTTGAAAAAGAAGCTTGGCGTGTTGAAAATGGTGAAATAAAATAAAATTCATCCTTTTAAACAAGCCACTATTTTAGGTATTTAATGTACTTTGTGAACACAGAGACTCAGGGGTCTCAACACTCTACGAACGCAGACTATTCATCCACAAACTTGGACTCAAAAACTTAACATATTCTCGAAAGCTCTAAAAGTCACAATGAAGGCATTTCTAGCGTTAGTTTCACCATCCGAAACTAATGAAACTGACGAAATTTCGATCATACCTTCCAAACTCTAAATGTTGATCAAAGTCAAACTTATGATTTAAAATAAACTAAAAATGCAACTTTGGTCGTAAAATCTCCATTTTAACTCCAAATTTGGCTCTGCAAATTTTTTTATGACCAGATTCAACATTCTGGAGCTAATGGAATTGACAGAATCACAACCCAACACTCAAAACTCAAAATAACTCCAAAACTCAGAATTTACAACTTTAAGTCTTTTTAAACTCTTTCTTTAGCGGAACTCTAACTATTTACAAGGTTTTCATAATCTAACTTTTAGAGTTGACCAAAAATGACTCAAGGTAACATTCAAGAAAGACAAAATAGTAATTTGGTTAAAAATGTCCAAAATGACCTTTGAAGTTATTACAGAAATATAGATGATCATTAGCAGTCTAATTACCCAACTAAAATTCAGGGTCGATCCCACAGGGAATAGGCTGAAACAACTCTATTAATTATTCTATTTAAGTCATAGGTTCTATTTGTAGAAAACAAAGAATACAAAAAATTAAGAATGAGGGTTTTGTACTAGGTGAGATCCTAACTATGGTTATGAATGCAAAATTAATGAACTAGCGCTTAGAAAGTATGATAAAAGAAACTAGGGTTGTGGCTCCTATAACATGTAACTAAGTAAAAATTTAACATTAGTGATATTGTTCATTGTGTTGCATGCAAAATCAAGCCAGTTATGTAATCTCTAGTTCAACTCTCGCTCCTTCTTAGACGTCTTTCATTCATCATCTCTCGGTCTCAGAATGAGTGCATACTAGCCCTTGCTCATTGGTCTTGGATTTACTATCCCCTGTCGAGATAAAGTATCGTAGATTACAAACTCACCATAGATTAAGTATACTATCCCCTCTCGGGATCAAGCGACTCAAACCAAGGTTGAATGTATCTAACTACCAATATAATCTCCTTTTCCTATTCGTTATTTTCCTCTTGAAAATAACAAATACGGGCAAGTTCTTAATGCATGCAGTCATCAAGAAAAACTTTTAGATGAAGGAAATCAAAATATATGCCAGACAAGTACCAAATAAAATTCTATGTTTACCTACTTTGTTATAACGTCATGGTTCCCACAAAGCTAGTTGTGGATTTAATTAATCAAACATGCATGAATTGAAACACAAATCATGATATAAATTCATATTTAAATCACTTACAAGGAAGAATAAATCAGTTCTTGAATCATACGAATAAACAGAGAACAATAACTAAATTCAATCTTCAAATAATAGTCAAACTCACAACTAGATGTAGTGTTCTTTGCAACCTGCCCATCTGTGTTCTTGAGGGAAACCTCAATGAAAATAAAGAGTTTGGTAAACGTTGTGCAACAAAAATAATTAAAGGAGCTATTTATACTAAGTAAAACCTAATCCTAAAAAGTGTAAAAAAAAACTAATCCTAAAGGGACTAGGATTGTCCAATTGCATCCTTTTCATGAACCTTACCACATCTCATGGTGTTTTTTACATCCAAATTATGCCTCTCATGATGTAGTCCTTGATCTTGAAGCTATCCATTAAGTTTTACCTTCCACGTACACCTTCATGAATCATGGCAGGCACCACTAATTGTGAAAGGTGTTGTGGTGTCTTGCCTTTGATTTGCACACTAGCAAGCCTTCTTGGTGCCTTTCATGAGCATCATTATGGCTCATGGAGTGCACCACAGGTCGTAAAAGGTCTCGTGGTGAGGCCTTTATCAAATACATGGCTATCTTCAACCAAGCGCCTTCATGACATGCTCTTTTACGAAAGGTGTCCTCCATCCAGTAGACCATGAGCCATCAATGGTCTCGTGATGTGTTTTCTTAGTCCAAGACTATTTTTCTTTACATCCTATGCTAGTACCTGCAATTATGTTCATAACCAGCTCCTACATATGCGATTCCAGTCTGATTGTTTGCGAATCTACTCAACTTTAACTCATTTGGCTACTTGGTTATGCAGAGTTTCATCTCTTTGGCCTTCACAAGCTTGTCCGACCTTCACATTATTATTTTAAAGGATTGTATGGCATGTTTAAATTGCACATGAATGAATTCATTTAAGATCCTTTTAAATATCCACATGAATCAGCCCATCATCCACTAAATCCATGAAACCTTAGTTTTCCTGCAAATGAATATAAAATGCATATCAAACAAACAAAATGTGCTTAAGAATTCACCATAATCCTATGTTTTGAACA